>JAGXCV010000010.1:0-20729 GCA_023677585.1 Meredithiella fracta
GGCTCTGCCGCTTTTCTTGACGAGAAGACACAGCTCACTTTACTGCAGCGATGCTAGAGGTGCTACTAGCTAAATTGATTTTTCTTTCCCACTAGCCTAAGAGTAAGAGTAAGAGTATGATCTTGACGCAGACTTCAGCTGCTTGCTCTTAAGGAACTGTCGTAAGATCATAGTTGTCTAACTTTGACTGCATAGCACTGCTAGGCTGGCTCTCGCCGCCGTACTTTAGAAGAAGCAATACTTGCTCAGAGAAAACATTTCACTTAAGGCTTGCCAGCTTTAAGCTATAGGTGTTTCACTTTTTTTGTTGAGAGTGTATAGGGGGCCTTTTTCATAAAAAGGCAAATCAGTGCCATTTCATTTAGTAAATTAAGATTATTAACGATTTGACGTTAAGACAGAGCGCAGCGTCGCTGCTTGCTCTAGAGGAACTGCTAGCTATAGATCAGAATTCGCCAGAATTGCGATCGTAGCGGCGTTTGCACCGCCTTTTATGGGCGTAGCCCTGGCTCTGCGCTTTTCTTGACGAGAAGACACACAGCTCACTTTACTGCAGCGATGCTGCTAGAGGTGCTACTAGCTAAATTGATTTTTCTCTTCCCACCAGCCTAAGAGTAAGAGTAAGAGTATGATCTGACGTTAAGACTTCAGCTGCTTGCTCTAAGGAACTGCTCGTGTAAGATCATAGTTGTCTAACTTTGATCGCATAGCACTGCTAGGCCGGCTCTCGCCGCCGTACTTTAGAAGAAGCAATACTTGCTCAGAGAAAACATTTCTACCTAAGGCTTGCCGCTTTAAGCTATAGGTAAGCCACTTTTTGTTGAGAGTGTATAGGGGGCCTTTTCATAAAAAGGCAAATCAGTGCCATTTCATTTAGTAAATTAAGATTATTAACGATTTGACGTTAAGACAGAGCGCAGCGTCGCTGCTTGCTCTAGAGGAACTGTTAGCCATAGATCAGAATTCGCCAGAATTATGATCGTAAAGGCGGCTTGCACCGCCTTTATGGGCGTAGCCCTGGCTCTGCCGCTTTTCTTGACGAGAAGACACAGCTCACTTTACTGCAGCGATGCTGCTAGAGGTGCTACTAGCTAAATTGATTTTTTCTCTTTCCCACTAGCCTAAGAGTAAGAGTAAGAGTATGATCTTGACGTTAAGACTTCAGCTGCTTGCTCTAAGGAACTGCTCGTGTAAGATCATAGTTGTCTAACTTTGATCGCATAGCACTGCTAGGCCGGCCTCGCCGCCGTACTTTAGAAGAAGCAATACTTGCTCAGAGAAAACATTTCTACCTAAGGCTTGCCGCTTTAAGCTATAGGTGTTTCACTTTTTTGTTGAGAGTGTATAGGGGCCTTTTCATAAAAAGGCAAATCAGTGCCATTTCATTTAGTAAATTAAGATTATTAACGATTTGACGTTAAGACAGAGCGCAGCGTCGCTGCTTGCTCTAGAGGAACTGCTAGCCATAGATCAGAATTCGCCAGAATTATGATCGTAAAGGCGGCTTGCACTGCCTTTATGGGCGTAGCCCTGGCTCTGCCGCTTTTCTTGACGAGAAGACACAGCTCACTTTACTGCAGCGATGCTGCTAGAGGTGCTACTAGCTAAATTGATTTTTTCTTTCCCACTAGCCTAAGAGTAAGAGTAAGAGTATGATCTTGACGTTAAGACTTCAGCTGCTTGCTCTTAAGGAACTGTCGTGTAAGATCATAGTTGTCTAACTTTGATCGCATAGCACTGCTAGGCGGCTCTCGCCGCCGTACTTTAGAAGAAGCAATACTTGCTCAGAGAAAACATTTCTACCTAAGGCTTGCTGCTTTAAGCCATAGGTGCTTACTTTTTTGTTGAGAGTGTATAGGGGGCCTTTTCATAAAAGGCAAATCAGTGCCATTTCATTTAGTAAATTAAGATTATTAACGATTTGACGTTAAGACAGAGCGCAGCGTCGCTGCTTGCTCTAGAGGAACTGTTAGCTATAGATCAGAATTCGCCAGAATTATGATCGTAAAGGCGGCTTGCACCGCCTTATGGCGTAGCCCTGGCTCTGCCGCTTTTCTTGACGAGAAGACACAGCTCACTTTACTGCAGCGATGCTGCTAGAGGTGCTACTAGCTAAATTGATTTTTCTTTCCCACTAGCCTAAGAGTAAGAGTAAGAGTATGATCTTGACGTTAAGACTTCAGCTGCTTGCTCTTAAGGAACTGCTCGTGTAAGATCATAGTTGTCTAACTTTGATCGCATAGCACTGCTAGGCTGGCTCTCGCCGCCGTACTTTAGAAGAAGCAATACTTGCTCAGAGAAAACATTTCTACCTAAGGCTTGCCGCTTTAAGCCATAGGTAAGCCACTTTTTGTTGAGAGTGTATAGGGGGCCTTTTTCATAAAAAGGCAAATCAGTGCCATTTCATTTAGTAAATTAAGATTATTAACGATTTGACGTTAAGACAGAGCGCAGCGTCGCTGCTTGCTCTAGAGGAACTGCTAGCTATAGATCAGAATTCGCCAGAATTATGATCGTAAAGGCGGCTTGCACCGCCTTTTATGGGCGTAGCCCTGGCTCTGCCGCTTTTCTTGACGAGAAGACACAGCTCACTTTACTGCAGCGATGCTGCTAGAGGTGCTACTAGCTAAATTGATTTTTCTTTCCCACTAGCCTAAGAGTAAGAGTAAGAGTATGATCTTGACGTTAAGACTTCAGCTGCTTGCTCTTAAGGAACTGCTCGTGTAAGATCATAGTTGTCTAACTTTGATCGCATAGCACTGCTAGGCCGGCTCGCCGCCGTACTTTAGAAGAAGCAATACTTGCTCAGAGAAAACATTTCTACCTAAGGCTTGCCGCTTTAAGCTATAGGTGTTTCACTTTTTGTTGAGAGTGTATAGGGGGCCTTTTTCATAAAAAGGCAAATCAGTGCCATTTCATTTAGTAAATTAAGATTATTAACGATTTGACGTTAAGACAGAGCGCAGCGTCGCTGCTTGCTCTAGAGGAACTGCTAGCTATAGATCAGAATTCGCCAGAATTATGATCGTAAAGGCGGCTTGCACCGCCTTTATGGGCGTAGCCCTGGCTCTGCCGCTTTTCTTGACGAGAAGACACAGCTCACTTTACTGCAGCGATGCTGCTAGAGGTGCTACTAGCTAAATTGATTTTTCTCCCCACTAGCCTAAGAGTAAGAGTAAGAGTATGATCTTGACGTTAAGACTTCAGCTGCTTGCTCTTAAGGAACTGCTCGTGTAAGATCATAGTTGTCTAACTTTGATCGCATAGCACTGCTAGGCTGGCTCTCGCCGCCGTACTTTAGAAGAAGCAATACTTGCTCAGAGAAAACATTTCTACCTAAGGCTTGCCGCTTTAAGCTATAGGTGTTTCACTTTTGTTGAGAGTGTATAGGGGGCCTTTTTCATAAAAAGGCAAATCAGTGCCATTTCATTTAGTAAATTAAGATTATTAACGATTTGACGTTAAGACAGAGCGCAGCGTCGCTGCTTGCTCTAGAGGAACTGTTAGCTATAGATCAGAATTCGCCAGAATTATGATCGTAAAGGCGGCTTGCACCGCCTTTATGGGCGTAGCCCTGGCTCTGCCGCTTTTCTTGACGAGAAGACACAGCTCACTTTACTGCAGCGATGCTGCTAGAGGTGCTACTAGCTAAATTGATTTTTCTCTTTCCCACTAGCCTAAGAGTAAGAGTAAGAGTATGATCTTGACGTTAAGACTTCAGCTGCTTGCTCTAAGGAACTGCTCGTGTAAGATCATAGTTGTCTAACTTTGATCGCATAGCACTGCTAGGCCGGCTCTCGCCGCCGTACTTTAGAAGAAGCAATACTTGCTCAGAGAAAACATTTCTACCTAAGGCTTGCCGCTTTAAGCTATAGGTAAGCCACTTTTTTGTTGAGAGTGTATAGGGGGCCTTTTTCATAAAAAGGCAAATCAGTGCCATTTCATTTAGTAAATTAAGATTATTAACGATTTGACGTTAAGACAGAGCGCAGCGTCGCTGCTTGCTCTAGAGGAACTGCTAGCTATAGATCAGAATTCGCCAGAATTATGATCGTAAAGGCGGCTTGCACCGCCTTTATGGGCGTAGCCCTGGCTCTGCCGCTTTTCTTGACGAGAAGACACAGCTCACTTTACTGCAGCGATGCTGCTAGAGGTGCTACTAGCTAAATTGATTTTTCTCTTTCCCACTAGCCTAAGAGTAAGAGTAAGAGTATGATCTTGACGTTAAGACTTCAGCTGCTTGCTCTTAAGGAACTGCTCGTGTAAGATCATAGTTGTCTAACTTTGATCGCATAGCACTGCTAGGCGGCTCTCGCCGCCGTACTTTAGAAGAAGCAATACTTGCTCAGAGAAAACATTTCTACCTAAGGCTTGCCGCTTTAAGCTATAGGTAAGCCACTTTTTTGTTGAGAGTGTATAGGGGGCCTTTTTCATAAAAAGGCAAATCAGTGCCATTTCATTTAGTAAATTAAGATTATTAACGATTTGACGTTAAGACAGAGCGCAGCGTCGCTGCTTGCTCTAGAGGAACTGCTAGCTATAGATCAGAATTCGCCAGAATTATGATCGTAAAGGCGGCTTGCACCGCCTTTATGGGCGTAGCCCTGGCTCTGCCGCTTTTCTTGACGAGAAGACACAGCTCACTTTACTGCAGCGATGCTGCTAGAGGTGCTACTAGCTAAATTGATTTTTCTCTTTCCCACTAGCCTAAGAGTAAGAGTAAGAGTATGATCTTGACGTTAAGACTTCAGCTGCTTGCTCTAAGGAACTGCTCGTGTAAGATCATAGTTGTCTAACTTTGATCGCATAGCACTGCTAGGCCGGCTCTCGCCGCCGTACTTTAGAAGAAGCAATACTTGCTCAGAGAAAACATTTCTACCTAAGGCTTGCCGCTTTAAGCTATAGGTGTTTCACTTTTGTTGAGAGTGTATAGGGGGCCTTTTTCATAAAAAGGCAAATCAGTGCCATTTCATTTAGTAAATTAAGATTATTAACGATTTGACGTTAAGACAGAGCGCAGCGTCGCTGCTTGCTCTAGAGGAACTGCTAGCTATAGATCAGAATTCGCCAGAATTATGATCGTAAAGGCGGCTTGCACCGCCTTTATGGGCGTAGCCCTGGCTCTGCCGCTTTTCTTGACGAGAAGACACAGCTCACTTTACTGCAGCGATGCTGCTAGAGGTGCTACTAGCTAAATTGATTTTTCTCTTTCCCACTAGCCTAAGAGTAAGAGTAAGAGTATGATCTTGACGTTAAGACTTCAGCTGCTTGCTCTTAAGGAACTGCTCGTGTAAGATCATAGTTGTCTAACTTTGATCGCATAGCACTGCTAGGCCGGCTCTCGCCGCCGTACTTTAGAAGAAGCAATACTTGCTCAGAGAAAACATTTCTACCTAAGGCTTGCCGCTTTAAGCTATAGGTAAGCCACTTTTTTGTTGAGAGTGTATAGGGGGCCTTTTCATAAAAAGGCAAATCAGTGCCATTTCATTTAGTAAATTAAGATTATTAACGATTTGACGTTAAGACAGAGCGCAGCGTCGCTGCTTGCTCTAGAGGAACTGCTAGCTATAGATCAGAATTCGCCAGAATTATGATCGTAAAGGCGGCTTGCACCGCCTTTATGGGCGTAGCCCTGGCTCTGCCGCTTTTCTTGACGAGAAGACACAGCTCACTTTACTGCAGCGATGCTGCTAGAGGTGCTACTAGCTAAATTGATTTTTCTCTTTCCCACTAGCCTAAGAGTAAGAGTAAGAGTATGATCTTGACGTTAAGACTTCAGCTGCTTGCTCTAAGGAACTGCTCGTGTAAGATCATAGTTGTCTAACTTTGATCGCATAGCACTGCTAGGCTGGCTCGCCGCCGTACTTTAGAAGAAGCAATACTTGCTCAGAGAAAACATTTCTACCTAAGGCTTGCCGCTTTAAGCTATAGGTAAGCCACTTTTTTGTTGAGAGTGTATAGGGGGCCTTTTTCATAAAAAGGCAAATCAGTGCCATTTCATTTAGTAAATTAAGATTATTAACGATTTGACGTTAAGACAGAGCGCAGCGTCGCTGCTTGCTCTAGAGGAACTGCTAGCTATAGATCAGAATTCGCCAGAATTATGATCGTAAAGGCGGCTTGCACCGCCTTTATGGGCGTAGCCCTGGCTCTGCCGCTTTTCTTGACGAGAAGACACAGCTCACTTTACTGCAGCGATGCTGCTAGAGGTGCTACTAGCTAAATTGATTTTTCTCTTTCCCACTAGCCTAAGAGTAAGAGTAAGAGTATGATCTTGACGTTAAGACTTCAGCTGCTTGCTCTTAAGGAACTGCTCGTGTAAGATCATAGTTGTCTAACTTTGATCGCATAGCACTGCTAGGCCGGCTCGCCGCCGTACTTTAGAAGAAGCAATACTTGCTCAGAGAAAACATTTCTACCTAAGGCTTGCCGCTTTAAGCTATAGGTAAGCCACTTTTGTTGAGAGTGTATAGGGGGCCTTTTTCATAAAAAGGCAAATCAGTGCCATTTCATTTAGTAAATTAAGATTATTAACGATTTGACGTTAAGACAGAGCGCAGCGTCGCTGCTTGCTCTAGAGGAACTGTTAGCTATAGATCAGAATTCGCCAGAATTATGATCGTAAAGGCGGCTTGCACCGCCTTTATGGGCGTAGCCCTGGCTCTGCCGCTTTTCTTGACGAGAAGACACAGCTCACTTTACTGCAGCGATGCTGCTAGAGGTGCTACTAGCTAAATTGATTTTTCTCTTTCCCACTAGCCTAAGAGTAAGAGTAAGAGTATGATCTTGACGTTAAGACTTCAGCTGCTTGCTCTTAAGGAACTGCTCGTGTAAGATCATAGTTGTCTAACTTTGATCGCATAGCACTGCTAGGCCGGCTCTCGCCGCCGTACTTTAGAAGAAGCAATACTTGCTCAGAGAAAACATTTCTACCTAAGGCTTGCCGCTTTAAGCTATAGGTAAGCCACTTTTTGTTGAGAGTGTATAGGGGGCCTTTTTCATAAAAAGGCAAATCAGTGCCATTTCATTTAGTAAATTAAGATTATTAACGATTTGACGTTAAGACAGAGCGCAGCGTCGCTGCTTGCTCTAGAGGAACTGCTAGCTATAGATCAGAATTCGCCAGAATTATGATCGTAAAGGCGGCTTGCACCGCCTTTATGGGCGTAGCCCTGGCTCTGCCGCTTTTCTTGACGAGAAGACACAGCTCACTTTACTGCAGCGATGCTGCTAGAGGTGCTACTAGCTAAATTGATTTTTCTCTTCCCACTAGCCTAAGAGTAAGAGTAAGAGTATGATCTTGACGTTAAGACTTCAGCTGCTTGCTCTTAAGGAACTGCTCGTGTAAGATCATAGTTGTCTAACTTTGATCGCATAGCACTGCTAGGCGGCTCTCGCCGCCGTACTTTAGAAGAAGCAATACTTGCTCAGAGAAAACATTTCTACCTAAGGCTTGCCGCTTTAAGCTATAGGTAAGCCACTTTTTGTTGAGAGTGTATAGGGGGCCTTTTCATAAAAAGGCAAATCAGTGCCATTTCATTTAGTAAATTAAGATTATTAACGATTTGACGTTAAGACAGAGCGCAGCGTCGCTGCTTGCTCTAGAGGAACTGCTAGCTATAGATCAGAATTCGCCAGAATTATGATCGTAAAGGCGGCTTGCACCGCCTTTATGGGCGTAGCCCTGGCTCTGCCGCTTTTCTTGACGAGAAGACACAGCTCACTTTACTGCAGCGATGCTGCTAGAGGTGCTACTAGCTAAATTGATTTTTCTCTTTCCCACTAGCCTAAGAGTAAGAGTAAGAGTATGATCTTGACGTTAAGACTTCAGCTGCTTGCTCTTAAGGAACTGCTCGTGTAAGATCATAGTTGTCTAACTTTGATCGCATAGCACTGCTAGGCCGGCTCTCGCCGCCGTACTTTAGAAGAAGCAATACTTGCTCAGAGAAAACATTTCTACCTAAGGCTTGCCGCTTTAAGCTATAGGTAAGCCACTTTTTTGTTGAGAGTGTATAGGGGGCCTTTTTCATAAAAAGGCAAATCAGTGCCATTTCATTTAGTAAATTAAGATTATTAACGATTTGACGTTAAGACAGAGCGCAGCGTCGCTGCTTGCTCTAGAGGAACTGCTAGCTATAGATCAGAATTCGCCAGAATTATGATCGTAAAGGCGGCTTGCACCGCCTTTATGGGCGTAGCCCTGGCTCTGCCGCTTTTCTTGACGAGAAGACACAGCTCACTTTACTGCAGCGATGCTGCTAGAGGTGCTACTAGCTAAATTGATTTTCTCTTTCCCACTAGCCTAAGAGTAAGAGTAAGAGTATGATCTTGACGTTAAGACTTCAGCTGCTTGCTCTTAAGGAACTGCTCGTGTAAGATCATAGTTGTCTAACTTTGATCGCATAGCACTGCTAGGCCGGCTCTCGCCGCCGTACTTTAGAAGAAGCAATACTTGCTCAGAGAAAACATTTCTACCTAAGGCTTGCCGCTTTAAGCTATAGGTAAGCCACTTTTTGTTGAGAGTGTATAGGGGGCCTTTTTCATAAAAAGGCAAATCAGTGCCATTTCATTTAGTAAATTAAGATTATTAACGATTTGACGTTAAGACAGAGCGCAGCGTCGCTGCTTGCTCTAGAGGAACTGCTAGCTATAGATCAGAATTCGCCAGAATTATGATCGTAAAGGCGGCTTGCACCGCCTTTATGGGCGTAGCCCTGGCTCTGCCGCTTTTCTTGACGAGAAGACACAGCTCACTTTACTGCAGCGATGCTGCTAGAGGTGCTACTAGCTAAATTGATTTTTCTCTTTCCCACTAGCCTAAGAGTAAGAGTAAGAGTATGATCTTGACGTTAAGACTTCAGCTGCTTGCTCTTAAGGAACTGCTCGTGTAAGATCATAGTTGTCTAACTTTGATCGCATAGCACTGCTAGGCCGGCTCTCGCCGCCGTACTTTAGAAGAAGCAATACTTGCTCAGAGAAAACATTTCTACCTAAGGCTTGCCGCTTTAAGCTATAGGTAAGCCACTTTTTTGTTGAGACCCAAACTTCACAAATTTTTATATCTCAGAGAAAAAAATTTGACGTTAAGACTTTAGCTGCCTGCTCTGAAGGAACTGCTCGTGTAAGTTCAGAGTTAGAAGAACTCTGATCGCAAAGCTTTGATTTGCCCGGCTATCGGCCGGTACTTAGGAGAAGAAAAGGCTTGCTATGTGATATTATTCAAAAAAAAACCTAGCCGACGTGGAGTCGGCTCTATCTACATTCTTTAGAAGTAGAATGGTTCTAGGGATTTTGTTAAGAACTTGACGTTTAGACTTTAGCTGCTAAAACTCTTAAGGAGCTGCCATAGTAAGGATCACCACCTACGGTGGAGAACTTTGATCGCAAAGCCTTGCTTTGCAGGCTATCCGCCTTTAAGGCTCTGCCGTTATTAAAGAAAACTATCAATTCTGAACTTTTCAAAGAGACAGAGGCAGAAGTACTTTTTATTATGTTATATATTCTTCCTTACCCGGCCCTAACTAGCTTATAATGTATGACAATTAATAGAGCGGAGCCGATGATTATAATTGCTTTATGTGTATAACCTTCGGCTCCGCCAAGGAGCTTGTGACAATGATTTTATAATATAATTCTTACGACAAGAAACCGTGCCAACTAGGCAAGCTTTTCCAAGATATAAAATTTATTAATTTTTCAATACCTAAAAGTAGATCAATGCCATAATATTGATCTATAGCATGCTATTTTATAAAAGTATATCTTTGAGAGTAGTATATGAATCACCCTCTACTAGATTATTGGGGTTCAATGAATTGACCTGGTGTATAGAAGTTCAATTCTTCTCAATTCAATCTGTTTTATGAAAATGCATTCTTATATTAAAACAAAG
Organism: Meredithiella fracta; assembly: GCA_023677585.1. Classification (NCBI taxonomy): domain Eukaryota; kingdom Fungi; phylum Ascomycota; class Sordariomycetes; order Microascales; family Ceratocystidaceae; genus Meredithiella; species Meredithiella fracta. Next base: position 9,893 of record JAGXCV010000010.1, read on the forward strand.
CTGTATTTAATAAAACGGAAAATTATTGTCATCTCAAAAATAAATTTGCACAATTTCCCTCGGCGGAGCCAAGCTAAAATTGATGTTTACCCGCGCACTTTTATTAAAAATAAAAGGCTGTAATCTAAAAATATTCTAATTATGTTGGTTAGAAACTTATAAATTAAAAAAGTCAAATTAAAAATGAAAAATTATGTTAATCCCTTTAAAAAGATAGCTTAACTACTATACCTGAAAACAGTTTATTATTACCGGATCCAATCTTAATGCATAATGAAGATAAAAATATATTACTGAATCATCTCAATCTAGTTATGGCTTAAGATACTACTTACATCAAAACTTTCTTTTCACAAAGGAGGAAGCTATGACTAGAAACTTATTATTCTATAAAAACATGAAAAGTGATTGATTCACTTATGAAACAGATTCATCATTAAAAAATGATTGAGATGTTATCTCAACAGCTTCTTTATTAGAAGAATTAAATAATTTATGATTAGTTTTAAGATCTACAAATATTAACCCAGATAATACATTTATCTTTATAATCTGAAAAATTAAATTAAAAAATGGTAGCATTAAATCATGTAGTAATTTAATCTCTACAGATCTTTCAATAGAAGGTTTCTTTAAAACATATAATGTATTACGTAATATTTTCACATATGAATACTTTATGGCAGCTATTTCCGAAAATGAAGAAAGAGAATTATTAGGAGATGAAAACAGACCTTATGCTGAAATTATTTTCCACTTTAAATTTTCAAAGAAAAACAAAATAGATATGTGCCAATTATAAATGAGGACAATAATACCAAAGCTACAGTAGTTGAAGAACCTATTGAGGAGACTAAACCTAGTCAAGAACATGATGAAGCTAAAGAATTTAGTTTAAAAACTTTAAAATTCCATTCTCTATGGATTTAAAGAAATGAGATACAGATATTACTATATCTCCCGACAAGGCTTCGGCCATGATTGTTAAACCGTTAAATTTTGATGGTATTGAAACATATATGGCTATAAACTTTTCTATAAAAGAAAATAGTTATATCGCTACAGTGTTAATAAATAAAAATGTTTTGTTTATCGTTACGGATACTTCTACAAACAATATGTCAGATTTATCTACTTTTACCCGTATATATATAAAAACAATAAAGAAACTCACTATAGAATAGTAAATGGTGAGATTGTAAATGTATATAAGCCTATTAAAACAGAGTTTTTAAAACCTGTAGCAAAGAGTATAATTGATTTTAAAAAACCGAGAATCATTACTCTAGATATCGAAACAGTTACTATCGATAATGAATTTAAACCAGTATTAATTTCCCTGTATGACGGTAAAAAGAGTTATTCTTTTAAAATCGATCCATATAATTGAAAAGAAGGTGTAATAGCATCTATTAAATTCCTATTACAACGTAAGTATAATGGGTATAGAATTTATGCTCATAATTTTGCTCGTTTTGATTCAGTCTTCATATTATCTAGTATAGCCGAATTAGGTAAAACAAATATATTAATGAGAGATAACAAAATTTTATCTTTAGATTTATGATGAGACTCATCAAATAATAAACAGTGTAAAATAACCTTCTTAGACTCTATTTTATTATTACCAGACTCATTATCTAAATTATCTAAAAATTTTAATATAGAATCTCCAAAGTTTAATTTCCCAATAAAGTTCTTAACAATAGATAATATAGATTATATAGGTGAATTTCCTCCTTATGAATGTTTCCCACTAGCTAACACAATAGATTTTACAGTTATCGATTATGATGAACTTGTTAAAAAAGCCCAAGGAAAGTGAAACATGTGAGAAGAACTTATTAAATATTGTGAAAGAGACTGTATTTCTTTATATCAAATACTTATAAAATTCCGTGAACAAATTTATAATTTATTTAAAGTTGATACATTAAAATGTGTAACTCTTGCTTCCTTATCATTTAGAATTTTTAGAACACAATACTTAGAAAAACGTAATTCCATTATTAAAACCAAAAGAGCATTATACTATTAAACCAAGTTATTTTGGAGGAATTACAGAAGTGTATAAACCTTCTGGTGAAAATGTAAAATCATATGATGTTAATTCTTTATATCCATATATTATGCATTCCAATAAAATGCCTACTGGGAAAGTTATTTATTTTAAATCTTCCAATAATAAAATTGATTTACCTGAAATTTTTAATATCGATGATCCTACTCATGGATTCTATAGAGTAGAGGTTATAGCCCCTAAGGGTTTAGATAAACCGATTTTACCTTATAGATTAAAAACAGTAGATGGTGTAAGAACTGTATTCCCTTTAGGTAAATGAAGCGGGTGATATTATAGTGAAGAACTAAAAAATGCTGAAAAATATGGTTATAAATTTAAAATCCTAGAAGGATATATAACAGAAAGTCAATTAATTTTTGATCGTTTTATAGACGAATTGTATAAATTAAAAGCCTCTTCAAATAAAAATGATACAAACTATTATATCTCAAAATTATTAATGAATAGTTTATATGGTAGATTCGGTCTAAATCCTGAAGTTGAGATTGCTTTAATTATAGATAGTAATGATTTAGACACTATAAATGAAACTATTAGAAATATTATAATTTTAGATGATGATAAAATAATAGTATGTATTCCTTGTAACATTGAAACACATTATATAAAAGATATTTCTGTAATAGTAGCTTCTGCTATATCATCCTTAGCTCAGGTTCATATGTCCTATTTTATTATTACTTATTCAAAAGAACTATTATATATAGATACAGACGGAATAAAATTAATAGGTTATTTACCTGATCATATGGTTGACCCTAAAGTATTAGGTAAAATGAAATTAGAATATATCTTAAAACATTTTAATGCTTTAGCCCCAAAAGCCTACTCAGGAGTTTATTTAGATAGTGATGAAGAATTTGTAAAAGTAAAAGGGTTCTCGAGCTCAATTCCCCGTAAAGAGTTTTTAAAGGTTTTTAATAAAAATCACACTCATATAGCCGAACATGTTAAATGAAAAAGAATTTTAGAACATTCCACAATAAATTTAGAAAATGTAAATTACACCCTTTCCATTTCCGGATGTAAAAGAAACATAATCTATGATAAAGATGGAAATTTTATAGATACTTCACCGATAGTAATTAACGAAACATAAATATACTCTCAAAACATATACTAAATTCGTATAATTCATATAGCCTGCTCTGTAAAAACAGAGATATACTTGGTGTAAATATAGATAATTACTATATTTATGCTAAGTATATAATATAACAAGATGCTTTAATTTGAGTGCAAATCTCATTTATATTATAAATGATAAAATGTAAGTAATAACCTGTCATCTGGTAAGAAATATTGTTTATTAGGCTTTAAAAAATTTTTTTTTTTTTGAATATATAACATAATAAAAAGTACTTCTGCCTCTGTCTCTTTGAAAAGTTCAGAATTGATAGTTTTCTTTAATAACGGCAGAGCCTTAAAGGCGGATAGCCTGCAAAGCAAGGCTTTGCGATCAAAGTTCTCCACCGTAGGTGGTGATCCTTACTATGGCAGCTCCTTAAGAGTTTTAGCAGCTAAAGTCTAAACGTCAAGTTCTTAACAAAATCCCTAGAACCATTCTACTTCTAAAGAATGTAGATAGAGCCGACTCCACGTCGGCTAGGTTTTGAATAATATCACATAGCAAGCCTTTTCTTCTCCTAAGTACCGGCCGATAGCCGGGCAAATCAAAGCTTTGCGATCAGAGTTCTTCTAACTCTGAACTTACACGAGCAGTTCCTTCAGAGCAGGCAGCTAAAGTCTTAACGTCAAATTTTTTTCTCTGAGATATAAAAATTTGTGAAGTTTGGGTCTCAACAAAAAAGTGGCTTACCTATAGCTTAAAGCGGCAAGCCTTAGGTAGAAATGTTTTCTCTGAGCAAGTATTGCTTCTTCTAAAGTACGGCGGCGAGAGCCGGCCTAGCAGTGCTATGCGATCAAAGTTAGACAACTATGATCTTACACGAGCAGTTCCTTAAGAGCAAGCAGCTGAAGTCTTAACGTCAAGATCATACTCTTACTCTTACTCTTAGGCTAGTGGGAAAGAGAAAAATCAATTTAGCTAGTAGCACCTCTAGCAGCATCGCTGCAGTAAAGTGAGCTGTGTCTTCTCGTCAAGAAAAGCGGCAGAGCCAGGGCTACGCCCATAAAGGCGGTGCAAGCCGCCTTTACGATCATAATTCTGGCGAATTCTGATCTATAGCTAGCAGTTCCTCTAGAGCAAGCAGCGACGCTGCGCTCTGTCTTAACGTCAAATCGTTAATAATCTTAATTTACTAAATGAAATGGCACTGATTTGCCTTTTTATGAAAAAGGCCCCCTATACACTCTCAACAAAAAGTGGCTTACCTATAGCTTAAAGCGGCAAGCCTTAGGTAGAAATGTTTTCTCTGAGCAAGTATTGCTTCTTCTAAAGTACGGCGGCGAGAGCCGGCCTAGCAGTGCTATGCGATCAAAGTTAGACAACTATGATCTTACACGAGCAGTTCCTTAAGAGCAAGCAGCTGAAGTCTTAACGTCAAGATCATACTCTTACTCTTACTCTTAGGCTAGTGGGAAAGAGAAAAATCAATTTAGCTAGTAGCACCTCTAGCAGCATCGCTGCAGTAAAGTGAGCTGTGTCTTCTCGTCAAGAAAAGCGGCAGAGCCAGGGCTACGCCCATAAAGGCGGTGCAAGCCGCCTTTACGATCATAATTCTGGCGAATTCTGATCTATAGCTAGCAGTTCCTCTAGAGCAAGCAGCGACGCTGCGCTCTGTCTTAACGTCAAATCGTTAATAATCTTAATTTACTAAATGAAATGGCACTGATTTGCCTTTTTATGAAAAAGGCCCCCTATACACTCTCAACAAAAAGTGGCTTACCTATAGCTTAAAGCGGCAAGCCTTAGGTAGAAATGTTTTCTCTGAGCAAGTATTGCTTCTTCTAAAGTACGGCGGCGAGCCGGCCTAGCAGTGCTATGCGATCAAAGTTAGACAACTATGATCTTACACGAGCAGTTCCTTAAGAGCAAGCAGCTGAAGTCTTAACGTCAAGATCATACTCTTACTCTTACTCTTAGGCTAGTGGGAAAGAGAAAAATCAATTTAGCTAGTAGCACCTCTAGCAGCATCGCTGCAGTAAAGTGAGCTGTGTCTTCTCGTCAAGAAAAGCGGCAGAGCCAGGGCTACGCCCATAAAGGCGGTGCAAGCCGCCTTTACGATCATAATTCTGGCGAATTCTGATCTATAGCTAGCAGTTCCTCTAGAGCAAGCAGCGACGCTGCGCTCTGTCTTAACGTCAAATCGTTAATAATCTTAATTTACTAAATGAAATGGCACTGATTTGCCTTTTTATGAAAAAGGCCCCCTATACACTCTCAACAAAAAGTGGCTTACCTATAGCTTAAAGCGGCAAGCCTTAGGTAGAAATGTTTTCTCTGAGCAAGTATTGCTTCTTCTAAAGTACGGCGGCGAGAGCCGGCCTAGCAGTGCTATGCGATCAAAGTTAGACAACTATGATCTTACACGAGCAGTTCCTTAGAGCAAGCAGCTGAAGTCTTAACGTCAAGATCATACTCTTACTCTTACTCTTAGGCTAGTGGGAAGAGAAAAATCAATTTAGCTAGTAGCACCTCTAGCAGCATCGCTGCAGTAAAGTGAGCTGTGTCTTCTCGTCAAGAAAAGCGGCAGAGCCAGGGCTACGCCCATAAAGGCGGTGCAAGCCGCCTTTACGATCATAATTCTGGCGAATTCTGATCTATAGCTACAGTTCCTCTAGAGCAAGCAGCGACGCTGCGCTCTGTCTTAACGTCAAATCGTTAATAATCTTAATTTACTAAATGAAATGGCACTGATTTGCCTTTTTATGAAAAAGGCCCCCTATACACTCTCAACAAAAGTGGCTTACCTATAGCTTAAAGCGGCAAGCCTTAGGTAGAAATGTTTTCTCTGAGCAAGTATTGCTTCTTCTAAAGTACGGCGGCGAGAGCCGCCTAGCAGTGCTATGCGATCAAAGTTAGACAACTATGATCTTACACGAGCAGTTCCTTAGAGCAAGCAGCTGAAGTCTTAACGTCAAGATCATACTCTTACTCTTACTCTTAGGCTAGTGGGAAAGAGAAAAATCAATTTAGCTAGTAGCACCTCTAGCAGCATCGCTGCAGTAAAGTGAGCTGTGTCTTCTCGTCAAGAAAAGCGGCAGAGCCAGGGCTACGCCCATAAAGGCGGTGCAAGCCGCCTTTACGATCATAATGGCGAATTCTGATCTATAGCTAGCAGTTCCTCTAGAGCAAGCAGCGACGCTGCGCTCTGTCTTAACGTCAAATCGTTAATAATCTTAATTTACTAAATGAAATGGCACTGATTTGCCTTTTTATGAAAAAAGGCCCCCTATACACTCTCAACAAAAAAGTGGCACCTATAGCTTAAAGCGGCAAGCCTTAGGTAGAAATGTTTTCTCTGAGCAAGTATTGCTTCTTCTAAAATACGGCGGCGAGAGCCAGCCTAGCAGTGCTATGCGATCAAAGTTAGACAACTATGATCTTACACGAGCAGTTCCTTAAGAGCAAGCAGCTGAAGTCTTAACGTCAAGATCATACTCTTACTCTTACTCTTAGGCTAGTGGGAAAGAAAAATCAATTTAGCTAGTAGCACCTCTAGCAGCATCGCTGCAGTAAAGTGAGCTGTGTCTTCTCGTCAAGAAAAGCGGCAGAGCCAGGGCTACGCCCATAAAGGCGGTGCAAGCCGCCTTTACGATCATAATTCTGGCGAATTCTGATCTATAGCTAGCAGTTCCTCTAGAGCAAGCAGCGACGCTGCGCTCTGTCTTAACGTCAAATCGTTAATAATCTTAATTTACTAAATGAAATGGCACTGATTTGCCTTTTTATGAAAAAAGGCCCCCTATACACTCAACAAAAGTGAAACACCTATAGCTTAAAGCGGCAAGCCTTAGGTAGAAATGTTTTCTCTGAGCAAGTATTGCTTCTTCTAAAGTACGGCGGCGAGAGCCGGCCTAGCAGTGCTATGCGATCAAAGTTAGACAACTATGATCTTACACGAGCAGTTCCTTGAGCAAGCAGCTGAAGTCTTAACGTCAAGATCATACTCTTACTCTTACTCTTAGGCTAGTGGGAAGAGAAAAATCAATTTAGCTAGTAGCACCTCTAGCAGCATCGCTGCAGTAAAGTGAGCTGTGTCTTCTCGTCAAGAAAAGCGGCAGAGCCAGGGCTACGCCCATAAAGGCGGTGCAAGCCGCCTTTACGATCATAATTCTGGCGAATTCTGATCTATAGCTAGCAGTTCCTCTAGAGCAAGCAGCGACGCTGCGCTCTGTCTTAACGTCAAATCGTTAATAATCTTAATTTACTAAATGAAATGGCACTGATTTGCCTTTTTATGAAAAAAGCCCCCTATACACTCTCAACAAAAGTAAAGCTTACCTATAGCTTAAAGCGGCAAGCCTTAGGTAGAAATGTTTCTCTGAGCAAGTATTGCTTCTTCAAAGTACGGCGGCGAGAGCCGCCCTAGCAGTGCTATGCGATCAAAGTTAGACAACTATGATCTTACACGAGCAGTTCCTTAAGGCAAGCAGCTGAAGTCTTAACGTCAAGATCATACTCTTACTCTTACTCTTAGGCTAGTGGGAGAAAAATCAATTTAGCTAGTAGCACCTCTAGCAGCATCGCTGCAGTAAAGTGAGCTGTGTCTTCTCGTCAAGAAAGCGGCAGAGCCAGGGCTACGCCCATAAAGGCGGTGCAAGCCGCCTTTACGATCATAATTCTGGCGAATTCTGATCTATAGCTAACAGTTCCTCTAGAGCAAGCAGCGACGCTGCGCTCTGTCTTAACGTCAAATCGTTAATAATCTTAATTTACTAAATGAAATGGCACTGATTTGCCTTTTTATGAAAAAGCCCCCTATACACTCTCAACAAAAAGTGAAACACCTATAGCTTAAAGCGGCAAGCCTTAGGTAGAAATGTTTTCTCTGAGCAAGTATTGCTTCTTCTAAAGTACGGCGGCGAGAGCCGCTAGCAGTGCTATGCGATCAAAGTTAGACAACTATGATCTTACACGAGCAGTTCCTTAAGAGCAAGCAGCTGAAGTCTTAACGTCAAGATCATACTCTTACTCTTACTCTTAGGCTAGTGGGAAGAAAAATCAATTTAGCTAGTAGCACCTCTAGCAGCATCGCTGCAGTAAAGTGAGCTGTGTCTTCTCGTCAAGAAAAGCGGCAGAGCCAGGGCTACGCCCATAAAGGCGGTGCAAGCCGCCTTTACGATCATAATTCTGGCGATTCTGATCTATAGCTAGCAGTTCCTCTAGAGCAAGCAGCGACGCTGCGCTCTGTCTTAACGTCAAATCGTTAATAATCTTAATTTACTAAATGAAATGGCACTGATTTGCCTTTTTATGAAAAGGCCCCCTATACACTCTCAACAAAAGTAAACACCTATGGCTTAAAGCGTGAAGCCTTAGGTAGAAATGTTTTCTCTGAGCAAGTATTGCTTCTTCTAAAGTACGGCGGCGAGAGCCAGCACCTAGCAGTGCTATGCGATCAAAGTTAGACAACTATGATCTTACACGAGCAGTTCCTTAAGGCAAGCAGCTGAAGTCTTAACGTCAAGATCATACTCTTACTCTTACTCTTAGGCTAGTGGGAAAGAGAAAAATCAATTTAGCTAGTAGCACCTCTAGCAGCATCGCTGCAGTAAAGTGAGCTGTGTCTTCTCGTCAAGAAAAGCGGCAGAGCCAGGGCTACGCCCATAAAGGCGGTGCAAGCCGCCTTTACGATCATAATTCTGGCGAATTCTGATCTATAGCTAACAGTTCCTCTAGAGCAAGCAGCGACGCTGCGCTCTGTCTTAACGTCAAATCGTTAATAATCTTAATTTACTAAATGAAATGGCACTGATTTGCCTTTTTATGAAAGGCCCCCTATACACTCTCAACAAAAGTGGCACCTATAGCTTAAGCGGCAAGCCTTAGGTAGAAATGTTTTCTCTGAGCAAGTATTGCTTCTTCTAAAGTACGGCGGCGAGAGCCGCCCTTAGCAGTGCTATGCGATCAAAGTTAGACAACTATGATCTTACACGAGCAGTTCCTTAGAGCAAGCAGCTGAAGTCTTAACGTCAAGATCATACTCTTACTCTTACTCTTAGGCTAGTGGGAAAGAAAAAATCAATTTAGCTAGTAGCACCTCTAGCAGCATCGCTGCAGTAAAGTGAGCTGTGTCTTCTCGTCAAGAAAAGCGGCAGAGCCAGGGCTACGCCCATAAAGGCGGTGCAAGCCGCCTTTACGATCATAATTCTGGCGAATTCTGATCTATAGCTAGCACAGTTCCTCTAGAGCAAGCAGCGACGCTGCGCTCTGTCTTAACGTCAAATCGTTAATAATCTTAATTTACTAAATGAAATGGCACTGATTTGCCTTTTTATGAAAAGGCCCCCTATACACTCTCAACAAAAAAGTGAAGCACCTATGGCTTAAAGCGGCAAGCCTTAGGTAGAAATGTTTTCTCTGAGCAAGTATTGCTTCTTCTAAAGTGGCGGCGAGAGCCGGCCTAGCAGTGCTATGCGATCAAAGTTAGACAACTATGATCTTACACGAGCAGTTCCTTAAGAGCAAGCAGCTGAAGTCTTAACGTCAAGATCATACTCTTACTCTTACTCTTAGGCTAGTGGAAAGAAAAATCAATTTAGCTAGTAGCACCTCTAGCAGCATCGCTGCAGTAAAGTGAGCTGTCTTCTCGTCAAGAAAAGCGGCAGAGCCAGGGCTACGCCCATAAAGGCAGTGCAAGCCGCCTTTACGATCATAATTCTGGCGAATTCTGATCTATAGCTAACAGTTCCTCTAGAGCAAGCAGCGACGCTGCGCTCTGTCTTAACGTCAAATCGTTAATAATCTTAATTTACTAAATGAAATGGCACTGATTTGCCTTTTTATGAAAAAGGCCCCCTATACACTCTCAACAAAAGTGAAACACCTATAGCTTAAAGCAGCAAGCCTTAGGTAGAAATGTTTTCTCTGAGCAAGTATTGCTTCTTCTAAAGTACGGCGGCGAGGAGGCCTAGCAGTGTATGCGATCAAAGTTAGACAACTATGATCTTACACGAGCAGTTCCTTAAGAGCAAGCAGCTGAAGTCTTAACGTCAAGATCATACTCTTACTCTTACTCTTAGGCTAGTGGGGAGAAGAATCAGATTTAGCTAGTAGCACCTCTAGCAGCATCGCTGCAGTAAAGTGAGCTGTGTCTTCTCGTCAAGAAAAGCGGCAGGAGCCAGGGCTACGCCCATAAAGGCGGTGCAAGCCGCCTTTACGATCATAATTCTGGCGAATTCTGATCTATAGCTAGCAGTTCCTCTAGAGCAAGCAGCGACGCTGCGCTCTGTCTTAACGTCAAATCGTTAATAATCTTAATTTACTAAATGAAATAGCACTGATTTGCCTTTTTATGAAAAAGGCCCCCTATACACTCTCAACAAAAGTGGCACCTGGCTTAAAGCGGCAAGCCTTAGGTAGAAATGTTTTCTCTGAGCAAGTATTGCTTCTTCTAAAAGTACGGCGGCGAGAGCCGGCCTAGCAGTGCTATGCGATCAAAGTTAGACAACTATGATCTTACACGAGCAGTTCCTTAAGAGCAAGCAGCTGAAGTCTTAACGTCAAGATCATACTCTTACTCTTACTCTTAGGCTAGTGGAAAGAAAAATCAATTTAGCTAGTAGCACCTCTAGCAGCATCGCTGCAGTAAAGTGAGCTGTGTCTTCTCGTCAGAAAGCGGCAGAGCC
>JAGXCV010000011.1:0-30842 GCA_023677585.1 Meredithiella fracta
ATTTTTGTATTGATTCTTTGGTAAGAACTTTTCGGGTTTTCTTGACGTTAAGACAGAGCGGAGCGCCGCTGCTAGAATTCTGAGGATTTGTTATAGATCATAGTTCGCCAGAATTATGATCGTAAAGGCGGGGAGTGCTTAGCCCCCCGCCTTTATGGGCGTAGCCCTGGCTCTGCCGGTTTTCTTGACGGTAAGACTTCAGCTGCATGCTCTTAAGGATCTGTTCGTGTAAGATCATAGTTAGAGAACTATGATCGCAAAGCATAGCGGAGCGCTTAGTGGAGCTATGCTTTATGTCCCGAAGGACTAGGCTATCTGCCGTACTTAGAAGAAATATGTTTGCTTAGAGATAATAATCAATATCTAGGCAGGAGTAGCATGCGCAGCCCTAACTTATATTCTTTAGAAGTAATATATTCTACGTAATTATTAAGGACTTGACGGTAAGACATGCTTCGCATAGCTGCTTATATTCTTAAAGGGCACAGCCCTAGTAAGATCTCCCTTGATCGCAAAGACGGGCGTTAGCCCGTCTTTGTAGCGGATAAAGGTTAACACCTAACTTTAGAAAGATTTAGTGATCTTTCCGGGAAAAAGGATTTTTAATACTAAGTATTATTTTTAAAGGATTAATAAAGAGGTTTTCATACCTGGAAGTGGGTATTCGATCGTATCCCTAAAATTAAGTATAACTTTAATAATAAATAATATTGTTCGCCCTATGGCGATAAAAAGGTAGCATAATATGTAATATTTATTATATTACAAGCTTGTAAAATGATCGTAAAGTTCTAACCTTTAGATTCTATTAATTACACGTGTTATTAAAGCGTAATTTCAACATATATTTATATAATAAAGGGATGCGTCCTGTTAATATAATAAAAGTTCATATTTCTGTGACAGGGTATGTTTAAGACTAGTAATGTTATCTATATCTTTCTATAATCCTCTGTATTATTGTAACAATTATTATATGTTAGATTTATTTCATAGCGTAATCTATTATATATAAACCTTAGGCGTTTCGACTTGAAAACGTATACTTTTTAAATTTTAAACCTAAATTTATACCGTATGTTGGTATTTGTGTAGGCATTATAAATTTATATAAAATATGTTGAAAATTAATAATTTTTTTTACTCGTTTATTATTAGTAGATTTGTGTATATCACTGATCGTTTGTTAGATGTCTTATCTCTTCATAGCGAGATAGTTTCCAAATGTAGAGATTTCATCTCAAAATTTATTGATTTAGCATATATTGTTATATTATTAAATGTTTGAGACTCTTCAGAAACCAGTTATAACCGTTCACCAAAATGAATGGTTAAGCGAAAGCCTTATCGGCTTGAAATATGTTAATTACGATATGTTTATTCAAAAGGTATTATTCTTCAGAAAAATACTTGCTACACCCGAAACATCAGAAGAAAATTCTGATTTAAGTTTAATTCAATCTCTAGGTTTTAATGTAAAAGACATAATATTACATTCTAAAGTTAAGAGTTTATTAAACCATTTTTCATACGGAAAGACAGAATATATTATTGTTTCAAATAATTGATCCTTCCAGAAGATCTTAAAGCACCGGTTAAAGAGTATCTTGCTAATCATATAAAGGAAGGATATGTTTATGCTATTTTACCTATTGTTTATTGTAACAAGCAGAAGACTTATATATCTATATCGAACCAGATAATTATATCTAAAAATATAACAGAGTCTCAGTTTATAGATTATTTCACGTTTAGGGCTAATGTATTATCTTTAAGATATTCTATAGATCCTAAGGATTGTAGATTGATATTTAAACATAGAATAATATCTTACAATCCTAAAATTAGTAGCAAAATTACACTTTTTAGAGATACCTCTAAATTAAACAATTTCAACTTAATGCCTAAGAACTTTAAATTCGATTTCTTAAGTATATGCCTAAGATGTTTAATTCAAATGATGTATTATTAGGAAAACCTTATAAATTGGATGACGGTATGGAAGGTTTTTTACTAAATTCAAAATATAAAGATTATTATGTTTTCGTTCACGATGATAATAATTTTAACACAATAACACTGTATAACAGCGATTGAAAGGAAGTAGTAACATTCACTGATACATTAGTTAAACAAAACGAGCTAATTAGACGTGATTTTAAAGATTTATCTTTATCAGTATTTATCAATAAAAACTAAATTGGTGGAATATTCAGAAAAAAATTATCGTTTAAAACAATAGAATTAAAGGATCGTGACACTAAATTTGATACAAAATTTCTACTTTTGATATTGAAGCCTATATCGGGGAAGATCTTACATTTAAACCTTATGCTGTAGGTTATTTAAAAATACATTTAGAAAATCTTCTAATATTTATTATGTAACAGACTATAAAAGTGAATATGACATGTTCCATAAATGTATCTTAGACATGTTAGAAGATAATCTAGGTACTGTTTACGTTCATAATTTATCAAAATTTGATGTAATTTTACTACACGACGTGTTAGATAGTGAAGATTTCATCGTTAAATATAAATTGAATAGTAGTAATAAGATTATGAGTATCAAAGTCGCTAAAGCGACTAACCCTAGAAAATATTTCGTATTTAAGGATAGTCTTTTAATATTACAAGGGTCATTAAAATCTTTAGCCATAGCCTTTGGTAGTGAAACTTTAAAATCACACTTCCCGTATGCATTCGTAAATAAAGATAATCTAAAATACGTAGGAGACAGGCCGGATATTTCATATTATAACGATATTACAACGGAAGAATATAATAAAATTCCTTTAAAAGATTGAAGTGTTAAAACTAATACTATAAAATATCTAATAGATGATTTAAAGGCTACATTATCCGTGGTATTAAAATTCGCAAAAATATTTATGATGTAGAAAGTTTAAATATTACAAAATGTTCTACTACTAGTTCTATATTTAAAGCTTTAACAACTAACTATTTAAATCCTGGTGATAAGTTATGTACAATTAACGGTCAAACACATCACGATATGAGAAGAGGATATTACGGAGGTATTTCCGACGTATTTAATAGATTAGTATCAGAAGGGAAAGCATATATTTACGATTTAAATTCTTCATATCCCGCTTCTATGAAAGAAGCTATGCCAGTCGGAGAACCGATTAAAAGTACCGATACAGATTTAAATAACTATTTTGGTATATGTTTTGTAAAATTACTACACCTAAGAATTCAGATGGAACTTTTATCCCTATTAAATACCCGCCTTTACCTTTTAAAACAGAAAATGGAGGCTTATAAATCCTATAGGAGAGTGAACTGGTATGTACTGTTCAGAGATTTTAAAATATGTTAGAGATGAATACGGTTACAACATTGAAGTATTATATGGTTATAAGTTTGAAAGAAGTGAAGGTCTTTTCGATAAATTTGTAGATAAATACTATTTAATAAAGTCAGGTATGTCGGATATAAAATTGCTAGCCACAGCTAAACTTATGTTAAATAGTGCTTATGGGAGAATGGGTATGAAACTAGAAACCTCGGAAGTTGAAATAGTTGACGATGAAACATTTAATTCAATTTCTACTAAATATGTTGTAAGATCTTTTACACAGATCACCGAATCTAAATATCTTGTTAAATATGATAAGATTTTAAACGAAAATAACATTGTAGAAGAAGAAGTACTTAAAGACGATAATATTCTTACAGCACTTGCCGAATCGGAAAAGTATGCTGAACCGGAACAATCTCTTCCTATAGCTATTTTCACTACTGCGTATAGTAATATTAGATTATTTAAAGCTATAAAACGTCTAGAAGATACATTTCCAGATTTCATTTTATACGCTGTAGATACAGATTCTATACACAGTAATGCCCCTTTACCTGATACAATGGTAGGAGAAGAATTAGGACAATGAAAATTAGAATTCGTTGCCTTAAAAGGTATATATCCTATGCCTAAAACATATTATGTTGAAGGTTATGGAGTAAAAACGGTATAATATCTTCAGAATTATCTGAAATAAAGAAAGGAAAAGGAGTAAAATCTGGTAGTATTAATATTGAAGAATATAACGATTTACTAAAAGGAAATATCATTAGTAAAAAAGATTATCGTTTTAAAATTCAAAGAGGAGTAGATAGTACTATTAAATACGACTATACAGTTGTTAACATTAACCCTGTTTTAAATAAAAGAAGATTACACGAAGACGGTACAACTTCTCCTTTTTTAGTAGTTAACAACGACATAGTAGAATAGATTACTTATACTAAATGTATTAAACATAGCGATTAAACTTATTGCTCTATTATCTTTAGATTAGTGTATTTATGTTAGCGGTTGCTATCTATATCTCCTCATCTACTTATCTTTACAATTTACACAATTATTATTATAACACAGCGTATAGAGCTATATCTTAGCATGCCCAATACTTATTTTATAACAACAATGCTTTTTTGATAAAAAGTTTTACGGTGTTTACACGGCTATATTAATTTAGAAGCCAAAACATTCTTTATTATTATTATTTATTATTATTTATTATTATTTATTATTATTATTTATTATTATTTATTATTATTTATTATTAAAAAATACTTAACAATATTATTTTGTTAAGCTATACTTAGTTTTTATTAAAAACTAAGTATACAGTGTAGAAAACAGGTTATTTTGAGTTCGAATCTCAACTACTACTATATATACAATGAAAAAGACATTATAATTACATATGGAGCTTACGCCCTGTAATGTAATGATATAATAAAGGCAGAATGAATTATTCACACGCTACAGCGCCCTTTTTAACAAGGGATTATTCTGATTAGAGAAGATTTGAACTTCTTTATACCTTAATACTAATCATTTTTCCATTACATAGAACCGTAATGAAAAAGTTTTAAACAACACTCAAAAATAATTTTATTTTCAAATATACTACTCTCAAAGATATTTTTCTTAATATACTACTCTTTTTACTTTCAAAGATATACTTTTATTCTCTAATATACCATTCTTAAAGATACACTTATAAAATAGCATAGTGCCTCTCTATGCTATTAGGTTAATTAATAACCTTCTAGAGGTATTATAAGATTATTTACAAACATCCCCTTAAATTAAAAGAAACACGTATCATAGTTTAACAGATAATGAAGAAACTCCACGCCTAGCGGTGTTCTTTCGGAATATGTTAATAACGTTGTAGCTTATAACGCTATAAAAAGAATAATATAAAGAATTATTAAAGATGTAAACTCCTTATACCATTGGGTTTATATTGTAAACCTATAATGGGGAAAGAAAATAATTCCCCGGTTCATAAATACATGTTCCGCTAGAGAATTGTGAGAAGGTAAAGGGATAGTAGTGATAATGTAAAGGGAAAAATGTGAGAAGGTAATTGTTTGTAAAATTTGTATTGTTTTAAATAGAATATATTGGTGAAAGCGTGTTTTAAATACCATTATATTTTTGTAAAAATTTCATATTGATTTTTTTTTTTTTTTTAAAATAAGTCTTTAAATAGTATAAGCTATCCATAAAGCTATATAGTATGTTAGCTTTAATTTTATTATATTTAATTTAATATATTTATCCTATTAATTAAAAGGGTATACTTAGATTTCGGCCGAACCATCGGTTGCAGGTCTCCCTGTTAGGGGACCCGGCCCGAGGGGCCAGGTCTAAGTATAAAGTATTGCCAAAGGTTTGGTGTAAACCCAGAGTTCGAATCTCTACAATACTAAACAGAATAGAAAACTCCTAAGGGAATACATATTCTATATGAAGCAACCATCTACAAGGGTTAGCCATATTTAATATAAGAAGGAAGGATCAAGTTCAAGGAGATCTTACTAGGGCTGTGCCCTTTAAGAATATAAGCAGCTATGCGAAGCATGTCTTACCGTCAAGTCCTTAATAATTACGTAGAATATATTACTTCTAAAGAATAAGTTAGGCTGCGCATGCTACTCCTCTAGCCTAGATATTGATTATTATCTCTAAGCAAACATATTTCTTCTAAGTACGGCAGATAGCCTAGTCCTTCGGGGACAGCATAGCTCCACTAAGCGCTCATATGCTTTGCGATCATAGTTCTCTAACTATGATCTTACACGAGCAGATCCTTAAGAGCATGCAGCTGAAGTCTTACCGTCAAGAAAACCGGCAGAGCCAGGGCTACGCCCATAAAGGGGGCAAGTCTTTACGATCATAATTCTGGCGAATTATGATCTATAGCTAGCAAATCCTCCAGAATTCTAGCAGCGGCGCTCCGCTCTGTCTTAACGTCAAGAAAACCCGAAAAGTTCTTACCAAAGAATCAATACTTCGTTCAGTTACGTATTGCTGTGTATAGTATGCCACCATTGAATTTTTTTACTTACTTTTATATATAAACAAACCTATTGAACAAATTAGAGAAATATATTTTTAGAGGTTTTACAAGAAAATTGTAATTTAGCTTTTTATACCACACTTATGAGAAGATAGACATCTTCTCATATCTGGAAATAACTAGTACAGACGAAAAGACAGCTTAGTTCCTCTTTCAAAAAATAACAAAGATGCGCGACTACCTCCCCGAGAAAAAAAAAAAGAAAGATGTATAACGAATCTACTCTAATCGTCTATCTAAGTTATTAGTTATTCACCCAGATAGGGGACGTAGGTCACCCTACAAGCACTTTTCCACAAAAAAAAAAAAACTTGACGCTAAGACAGAGCGGAGCGACGCTGCTTGCTCTGAAAGAACTGCAAGAGTTACATCAAAATTGTTAACATATTTTGATCGCAAAGATCACAATCTTTGCTGGCTCTGCCCTTACTAAATAATAAATAGAACATAAAACATAAGACAAGCTAAATGCGCAAACGGGCAAAGTTAACGGTTATATATAGAGTAATATGTAGTGAGTAGCTGCATACTATAATTTATTTGTTATTTTATATATTTTGGTTTATTATAACCTTAAGGATTTAAATGTTAACTTTGTGGAGGATTAAGAGTATATATACTTTCTAATTTTATATCGAGATTTTAGTAGTTGTTATATGAAACTTATATAACAAAATCCTAAGATATATATATCTCTGGGGCCCAACATTCTTACGGGGGTGTACACCCTTAGAGGGAGTAGGTTCATTATGTCTTCATATTTATAATAATAATAAATATGTTGTTAGGCTGGCAATATAATAATTAGTTATTTTCTAGAGCCTGCAAGGCAATAATTTAATTTTATAGTTGATATACTTAAGAAGAACACTTAGGTGAAGAAAAAGTGGCTTGCATATTAGGACACAGGCTAATCAAAAATAAATTTATCGAGACCCTTGGAAAACAAGTAAAAGCCCTTATAATAAAAACATATGAAAAAATTAACGCTACAATATTATATAGTATATATCTATGTTTTTACATTGATATATTTACCTATTTCTATACATAACAGGCTATAGAATAGGATACAGTTTAGATTATTTAAAGACTTATATTATACACGCAATTTTAATAATATGAATAAATTTTATTGTAAACCAAGACATTTTTTAGTAATTGAAAAGAAGAAAAAGAGAGTACTCTCACTCACCTAATAAAATAAACAAACCGGCTTTATTATCCCCATTTCTTTTAGAAATAAAAATATTCTAATAGAACATTCAGATGATTTGGTTACAGCGCAACAAATTATAGAAAAGAAATGAATAGAACTTAACTATGAAAGCTTTAACATAGATAAAAATTTAAGTAATAATAATAAGATAATTATAGAGGCTTGTGAAATATTAAATATATTTAAGGAAAAAAGATCTTCTCAAGATACCCTATAAAATTGAAACCATATCTAATAGAAATAGAGTTTGTCTTCTTAGCTTTAGCTTTGTTAATTAATTACTATAAAAGAATAAACACCACAGCTATAGATATGTTAATAGGTACATATATAATAAAAAGATTTACTATAAATACTTCCATTTAAAAAGTATGAAAATTTTGAAACATTCTGTAAAGAAATTAACATTGATGAAACCATCTTTTAAAATTAGGTAATATCTATACAGCATTATTTACCTATCCAACAAATCAAATTTTTGAAAATACACTTAATGAAAATAATACATATAACTTTAGTATTAAAGAAGAATATATTAAATTAATTAAAGATAATTTAGTAATTTCTCCACAATCGCTTCCTATGGTATGTGAACCTCTTAAATGAACAAAAGATAGTTTAGGTGGATTTTTAATAGAAAATCCTTACCATGAAAGTAAATTAATTACTGGTTCAGAATATCACTCCCATAAAATAAATGTTAATAATAGTATATATAAGGCAATCAATAAACTAAATTCACAAAAACTTAGTGTAAATAATATCTTGCTTGAATATCTAGATAATAAAGGTAAATATATACTAGATCATTATGAAAAAACAGATCCAGATAAATATATAAATAGTTTATTTACAATAGATATAGCTAAAGTATATAAAGATATAGATATTTACTTAAATACTAATATAGATTGAAGAGGAAGAATTTACACTCATTCATTCTACTTAGATTATCAAGGTTCTGAAGTATCCTTAGCGTTAATAAATTTATGTAAAAGAGAGAGTTTAACTGAAATAGGTAAATATTTCTTTTATATCTATGGAGCCAATGTGTATGGAGCTAAATTACCTAATAAATCATTTGAAGAAAAACATAAATGAACAGTTAACAATCTAGAAAACATATATTCAATGAATTCTGATTTTATATTAAAAGCAGAAAATCCTACATTATTTGCAGCCTTTTGTTTAAATATGATAGAAATATATAAAGATCCTAATTTTAAAGTAAATATGCCTATATTCTTAGATGCTACCTGTAATGGTGTACAACATTTAGCTGCTATGGTGCTAGATTTAGAATTAGCAGAATTTGTTAACCTAATTAGTGAAGATAAACATAATGACTTTTATAGTACATTACTACCTAATATTAATAAAGCTATTAATGAACATGGTTTAAATAATTTAAACGATTTCTGCTTTAAAGATATATTATTAACGAGAAAAGAAATAAAAAAGCAGTTATGACAAAAACCTATAATGTTACAACATTTGGTATCTCTGAACAATTAAAAGCTATATTAGAATCTATAGAAAAAATATAGAAATAACTAAAAACGATGTTACAAAAACATATAAAGTTTATGACTATAAAGTACCAGCAATGAATGAAGAAGGATATGTTATACTAGATGTCTATCAAATAGATCGTCTAGCAGATTTAATTAATAAAAATATATTTAATCAATATCCTATATTGAATGATATATATAACTATCTAACCCAGCTAATGAAGGTATATATTAAACTAGAAATACCTTTTACATGAACAACACCTAATGGTGTAGAATTAACACAAAAATATAATCTATCTGAAACACAGAAAGTTACAATTAATTTCCTAGGAAAAAATAAAACAGCTATTTTAAGAAAATGAACTAAGGATGAAAATACTAGAAAAGCTATACAAGCTATAATACCTAATATTATTCATTCTCTAGATGCCTCTCATTTAAATCTAGTTATAAACAAATGAGATAAAGATATCCTTTCTATACATGATTGTTTCGGTACACACCCTAATGATATGGAGGATTTAGCTAATCTAGTTAGAATTATATTCGTAGATATTTACGGAAAAAATAATTTCTTAAAGAAACTTGATATAAAACTAAGAAAGGAAATAAAAGATAATCATTATGAAATAATTATTAATAAAGCCGGTTTGGAATCTATTTCTATTAAAAGAAAGAATAGAATGGAAAATATAACATTACCTATCCTACCTAAAAACGGTGGATTAAATATTAGTGATATTTTATATAAAGGAAAACATATGATTTCGTAACAAGTTAAGCTAATTAACTACGCTACTAAATACCTGGAATGGGAAATTTGACATTTTCCCGTTTCAGGCGAGTATGTTTTATTAAATGTTATCTCGCCTGAATAGGAAGAGTTTTAATCTTCCTATTCAGTTTTGGGTTAAGTAAAAATAAAAGGGAACAAGGCTTTATTCGTAAGAGCATATATAAATAATTATTCTTTAATAACAATAGGTTTAGTAGCCACAAATTTATTGTTTTCATCATAGATATTATCTCTCTTTAAAGATGTAATATTTAGTGTATATTCTGTATTATTAATAATAATAGTTGAAGAATCTAAATTTCTACATCATTTAGTTTGAGGCATTGTAATACTATAATCTTTATTTAATGATTTTTCAATTCTATAAAAGGAATAGAAGAACTGTAACCTTTAATTTTACAAATCTCTACTAGTTTATCCTTTAAAATACCTCCGTATACTTTAGGGGCTATACCTACAAATTCATCCATGATATATTCTAGTTTCATTTTACCTAACTCTAAATCATGAACAAGTTCATCAGGTAAAGTTATATGTTCTATTTTAATTCCATCGGTATCAATATATAAGATATGCTTACCATATAACATAATAAACATAGACATATGAACTCTAGCTTGAGCAGCTATAGCAGCCGAAACTATAACGGAGACATTTTTAATATAGTTTAATTCTATATCTTGTTTAATAGTAATAAGTAATTTATCATCATCTAATGGTATAACATTAGTGATTTCTTCTTTAATATTATCTATTTCACTGCTATCAATAATTATAGCTAATTCAATCTCAGGGTTTAATCCGAATCTCCCGTAAAGACTATTCATTAAAATTTTAGCTATATAATAAGATGTATCTCCCTTAGGTGATTCAGCTTTAATTTTATAAAGATCTAATATAAAATTATTAAATAGGTTATTTTTCTCTGTAATATAACCTTCTAAATATTCAAATTCATATCCATATTTAGCTGCATTTTTAATTCTTCGCTATAATATCATCCAGTTCATTCTCCAAGAGGGAATACTGTTCTTATTCCTCCTGGTGTTTTTAATCTATAAGGTAAGAAAGGTTTATCTAAATCCAAAGGTGTTTTAACTCTAACTTTAAAGAAACCATGTGAAGGATCTTCTATCTTCATTTCTGAAGGTATTTGTAAACCATTACCTAAATTTTTAACTTGTATAATTTGACCTGCAGGTAAATCATAGTTATACATAATATAAGGGTAAAGAGAATTAACGTCATAAGATTTTACATCTTTACCTTCTGGTTTATATAATTCTGTAATACCTCCGAAATAAGCTTGTTTTAAAATATAAAATATTTTAGGCTTAATTAGAGGGATAATATCTTTTCTAAATATTTAATTCTAAAAATTCTAAAAGCTAGGAAGCTAAGGTATAACATTTTGTAATATCAGCCTTAAATAACTTATATATATTTTTTGGAATGTAATAAGTATATTATATAATGCAATACAATCTCTTTCACAGTAAATACTTAATTCTTTAATTAAATTTCAGTTATTACCGCCTTGATAATTAGTACAATAACTTTCATAATCTTCTTTAGTAAAATCTTTAGTGTTAGCTTTAGGGAAATATTCGTATGAGGGAACAGGACCTTCATAATTAATATCAAACTCCTTAGAGTTTAAATATAAAACAGGGAAGTCTAATTTACCTAAATCTAACTTAAAAGTCTTTGATAATTTAGCTAATGAATCCGGTAATAGTAATAAAGAGTCCCTAAATGTAACTTTACATCATCTTTTAGCGGAAGATTGTCATTTCAAGTCTAATGAAAGTATTTTATTATCACGAAGCATAATATCTGTTTTACCTAATTTGGCTATAGTAGAGATTAAAAATACAGAGTCGAAATGTGAGAAATTATGAGCATAAACTTTATAACCATCATATTTACGTTGCATTATATATTTTATACCTTCTGTGATACCATCTTTTCAGTTATAAGGATCAATTATAATTTCCTTAGTTGTTTTACCGTCATATATTGTAAATAATATCGGTCTAAATTTCCCGTTTAATTCTATTGTTTCTAGGTCAATAGTCATTATCTTTGGTTTATCGAAATTAACAAAATCTTTACTGATAGGTTTTAAATATTCTGTTTTGATTGGTTTATAAACATTAAATACTTTACCTTCTTTAATAATATTTATTACTGTATTATCATTTCTTGTATAAACCCTTTCAAATGTAGTTAAATCCTTATTATTAGTTAAATTTTTATCTTTAATTGTCATAATAACAGCATTATTTACTGTAAATATAGCTTCATAGAAATCATCATTTATTTCTATATTAACTACCAGAATAGTACTTTTACCATCAACTATAACATTTTTAGTGTATGAAGCAACTTTGTAACTTGATGAGAAAGTAATATCTTTAGATCAAGCTGTTAAATCCATAGTATAAGGAGTTTTTATATCTTTAATTATAAATTCTTTTTCATCATCCTTTTCATAAGATACTATATTATTAATTGTTTCTTCATTATCTGTTAAACTATGATACGTGTTTTCTTTTACCTTTGAGTAAGTAAATTCAAATATAATATTACAATTAGGTCTTTGTTTAGAATCAAATGTTTCTTTTTCTCATAATTCTGAAATTGCTACCATAAAATATTCATAAGTGAATATAGTAAAGAAAGTTGTATAAGTCTTAAAGAAACCCTTTATAGATAAATCTGTGTTTATTAATTTACTACATGATTTAATACTTCCATTAACTAACTGTATCTTTCACATAATTTTTATAAAAGTTTTATCTGGGTTAGTATTAGTAGATCTTAATAAAAGTCATAGTTTATTTAATTCTTCAAGTAATCATTGAGAAGTAATTACTGAATTACAAGTATCATCTTTAGTTCTATAACTAAATCAATTATTTTTAGTATTTTTACTAAAAGAGATATTTTTATTATATAAATCTGTACGAAGTGAATCTTCATTGTAAGCTGATAAGTAATATTTTACATTATATTCTGGAGATGTTATATAACCTTTAGAAGTACTAGTTTTATCTTTATCTATTAATGTTTGGAATAAAGGATCAACTAGAGAGTTTCAAAATAAATTATTCTCTGAATCCTCAGGCATTACTGTCCTTGGCTCTTTAAATGTAGAGAAAAGAGGAGCGAAATTACTAAAAAATGTCTTGGTTTACAATAAAATTTATTCATATTATTAAAATTGCGTGTATAATATAAGTCTTTAAATAATCTAAACTGTATCCTATTCTATAGCCTGTTATGTATAGAAATAGGTAAATATATCAATGTAAAAACATAGATATATACTATATAATATTGTAGCGTTAATTTTTTCATATGTTTTTATTATAAGGGCTTTTACTTGTTTTCCAAGGGTCTCGATAAATTTATTTTTGATTAGCCTGTGTCCTAATATGCAAGCCACTTTTTCTTCACCTAAGTGTTCTTCTTAAGTATATCAACTATAAAATTAAATTATTGCCTTGCAGGCTCTAGAAAATAACTAATTATTATATTGCCAGCCTAACAACATATTTATTATTATTATAAATATGAAGACATAATGAACCTACTCCCTCTAAGGGTGTACACCCCCGTAAGAATGTTGGGCCCCAGAGATATATATATCTTAGGATTTTGTTATATAAGTTTCATATAACAACTACTAAAATCTCGATATAAAATTAGAAAGTATATATACTCTTAATCCTCCACAAAGTTAACATTTAAATCCTTAAGGTTATAATAAACCAAAATATATAAAATAACAAATAAATTATAGTATGCAGCTACTCACTACATATTACTCTATATATAACCGTTAACTTTGCCCGTTTGCGCATTTAGCTTGTCTTATGTTTTATGTTCTATTTATTATTTAGTAAGGGCAGAGCCAGCAAAGATTGTGATCTTTGCGATCAAAATATGTTAACAATTTTGATGTAACTCTTGCAGTTCTTTCAGAGCAAGCAGCGTCGCTCCGCTCTGTCTTAGCGTCAAGTTTTTTTTTTTTTGTGGAAAAGTGCTTGTAGGGTGACCTACGTCCCTATCTGGGTGAATAACTAATAACTTAGATAGACGATTAGAGTAGATTCGTTATACATCTTTCTTTTTTTTTTTCGGGGAGGTAGTCGCGCATCTTTGTTATTTTTTGAAAGAGGAACTAAGCTGTCTTTTCGTCTGTACTAGTTATTTCCAGATATGAGAAGATGTCTATCTTCTCATAAGGGTGTGGTATAAAAAGCTAAATTACAATTTTCTTGTAAAACCTCTAAAAATATATTTCTCTAATTTGTTCAATAGGTTTGTTTATATATAAAAGTAAGTAAAAATTCAATGGTGGCATACTATACATATATATACTGCACGCTTTTTGTATTGATTCTTTGGTAAGAACTTTTCGGGTTTTCTTGACGTTAAGACAGAGCGGAGCGCCGCTGCTAGAATTCTGGAGGATTTGCTAGCTATAGATCATAATTCGCCAGAATTATGATCGTAAAGGCGGGCTTGCCCCCCCTTTATGGGCGTAGCCCTGGCTCTGCCGGTTTTCTTGACGGTAAGACTTCAGCTGCATGCTCTTAAGGATCTGCTCGTGTAAGATCATAGTTAGAGAACTATGATCGCAAAGCATAGCGGAGCGCTTAGTGGAGCTATGCTTTATGTCCCGAAGGACTAGGCTATCTGCCGTACTTAGAAGAAATATGTTTGCTTAGAGATAATAATCAATATCTAGGCTAGAGGAGTAGCATGCGCAGCCCTAACTTATATTCTTTAGAAGTATAATGTTCTACGTAATAATTAAGGACTTGACGGTAAGACATGCTTCGCATAGCTGCTTATATTCTTAAAGGGCACAGCCCTAGTAAGATCTCCTTGAACTTGATCCTTCCTTCTTATATTAAATATGGCTAACCCTTGTAGATGGTTGCTTCATATAGAATATGTATTCCCTTAGGAGTTTTCTATTCTGTTTAGTATTGTAGAGATTCGAACTCTGGAGTTTACACCAAACCTTTGGCAATACTTTATACTTAGACCTGGCCCCTCGGGCCGGGTCCCCCTAACGGGGGGAGACCTGCAACCGATGGTTCGGCCGAAATCTAAGTATACCCTTTTAATTAATAGGATAAATATATTAAATTAAATATAATAAAATTAAAGCTAACATACTATATAGCTTTATGGATAGCTTATACTATTTAAAGACTTATTTTAAAAAAAAAAAAAAATCAATATGAAATTTTTACAAAAATATAATGGTATTTAAAACACGCTTTCACCAATATATTCTATTTAAAACAATACAAATTTTTACAAACAATTACCTTCTCACATTTTTCCCTTTACATTATCACTACTATCCCTTTACCTTCTCACAATTCTCTAGCGGAACATGTATTTATGAACCGGGGAATTATTTTCTTTCCCCATTATAGGTTTACAATATAAACCCAATGGTATAAGGAGTTTACATCTTTAATAATAATTCTTTATATTATTCTTTTTATAGCGTTATAAGCTACAACGTTATTAACATATTCCGAAAGAACACCGCTAGGCGTGGAGTTTCTTCATTATCTGTTAAACTATGATACGTGTTTCTTTTAATTTAAGGGGATGTTTGTAAATAATCTTATAATACCTCTAGAAGGTTATTAATTAACCTAATAGCATAGAGAGGCACTATGCTATTTTATAAGTGTATCTTTAAGAATGGTATATTAGAGAATAAAAGTATATCTTTGAAAGTAAAAAGAGTAGTATATTAAGAAAAATATCTTTGAGAGTAGTATATTTGAAAATAAAATTATTTTTGAGTGTTGTTTAAAACTTTTTCATTACGGTTCTATGTAATGGAAAAATGATTAGTATTAAGGTATAAAGAAGTTCAAATCTTCTCTAATCAGAATAATCCCTTGTTAAAAAGGGCGCTGTAGCGTGTGAATAATTCATTCTGCCTTTATTATATCATTACATTACAGGGCTAAGCTCCATATGTAATTATAATGTCTTTTTCATTGTATATATAGTAGTAGTTGAGATTCGAACTCAAAATAACCTGTTTTCTACACTGTATACTTAGTTTTTAATAAAAACTAAGTATAGCTTAACAAAATAATATTGTTAAGTATTTTTAATAATAAATAATAATAAATAATAATAAATAATAATAATAAATAATAATAAATAATAATAAATAATAATAATAAAGAATGTTTTGGCTTCTAAATTAATATAGCCGTGTAAACACCGTAAAACTTTTTATCAAAAAAGCATTGTTGTTATAAAATAAGTATTGGGCATGCTAAGATATAGCTCTATACGCTGTGTTATAATAATAATTGTGTAAATTGTAAAGATAAGTAGATGAGGAGATATAGATAGCAGCCGCTAACATAAATACACTAATCTAAAGATAATAGAGCAATAAGTTTAATCGCTATGTTTATACATTTAGTATAAGTAATCTATTCTACTATGTCGTTGTTAACTACTAAAAAAGGAGAAGTTGTACCGTCTTCGTGTAATCTTCTTTTATTTAAAACAGGGTTAATGTTAACAACTGTATAGTCGTATTTAATAGTACTATCTACTCCTCTTTGAATTTTAAAACGATAATCTTTTTACTAATGATATTTCCTTTTAGTAAATCGTTATATTCTTCAATATTAATACTACCAGATTTTACTCCTTTTCCTTTCTTTATTTCAGATAATTCTGAAGATATTATACCGTTTTTTACTCCATAACCTTCAACATAATATGTTTTAGGCATAGGATATATACCTTTTAAGGCAACGAATTCTAATTTTCATTGTCCTAATTCTTCTCCTACCATTGTATCAGGTAAAGGGGCATTACTGTGTATAGAATCTGTATCTACAGCGTATAAAATGAAATCTGGAAATGTATCTTCTAGACGTTTTATAGCTTTAAATAATCTAATATTACTATACGCAGTAGTGAAAATAGCTATAGGAAGAGATTGTTCCGGTTCAGCATACTTTTCCGAATCGGCAAGTGCTGTAAGAATATTATCGTCTTTAAGTACTTCTTCTTCTACAATGTTATTTTCGTTTAAAATCTTATCATATTTAACAAGATATTTAGATTCGGTGATCTGTGTAAAAGATCTTACAACATATTTAGTAGAAATTGAATTAAATGTTTCATCGTCAACTATTTCAACTTCCGAGGTTTCTAGTTTCATACCCATTCTCCCATAAGCACTATTTAACATAAGTTTAGCTGTGGCTTTAGCTATTTTTATATCCGACATACCTGACTTTATTAAATAGTATTTATCTACAAATTTATCGAAAAGACCTTCACTTCTTTCAAACTTATAACCATATAATACTTCAATATTGTAACCGTATTCATCTCTAACATATTTTAAAATCTCTGAACAGTACATACCAGTTCACTCTCCTATAGGATTTATAAGCCCTCCATTTTCTGTTTTAAAAGGTAAAGGCGGGTATTTAATAGGGATATATGTTCCATCTGAATTCTTAGGTGTAGTAATTTTTACAAAACATATACCAAAATAGTTATTTAAATCTGTATCGGTACTTTTAATCGGTTCTCCGACTGGCATAGCTTCTTTCATAGAAGCGGGATATGAAGAATTTAAATCGTAAATATATGCTTTCCTTCTGATATTAATCTATTAAATACGTCGGAAATACCTCCGTAATAACCTCTTCTCATATCGTGGTGCGTTTGACCGTTAATTGTACATAACTTATCACCAGGATTTAAATAGTTAGTTGTTAAAGCTTTAAAAGCTATAGAACTAGTAGTAGAACATTTTGTAATATTTAAACTTTCTACATCATAAATGTTTTTAGCGAATTTTAATACCACGGATAATGTAGCCTTTAAATCGTCTATTAGATATTTTATAGTATTAGTTTTAACACTTCAATCTTTTAAAGGAATTTTATTATATTCTTCCGTTGTAATATCGTTATAATATGAAATATCCGGCCTGTCTCCTACGTATTTTAGATTATCTTTATTTACGAACGCGTACGGGAATTGAGATTTTAAAGTTTCACTACCAAAGGCTATGGCTAAAGATTTTAAGGACCCCTGTAATATTAAAAGACTATCCTTAAATACGAAATATTTTCTAGGGTTAGACGCTTTAGCGACTTTGATACTCATAATCTTATTACTACTATTCAATTTATATTTAACGATGAAATCTTCACTATCTAACACGTCGTGTAGTAAAATTACATCAAATTTTGATAAATTATGAACGTAAACAGTACCTAGATTATCTTCTAACATGTCTAAGATACATTTATGGAACATGTCATATTCACTTTTATAGTCTGTTACATAATAAATATTAGAAGATTTTCTAAATGTATTTTTTAAATAACCTACAGCATAAGGTTTAAATGTAAGATCTTCCCCGATATAAGCTTCAATATCAAAAGTAGAAATTTTTGTATCAAACTTAGTGTCACGATCCTTTAATTCTATTGTTTTAAACGATAATTTTTTTTCTGAATATTCCACCATTTTAGTTTTTATTGATAAATACTGATAAAGATAAATCTTTAAAATCACGTCTAATTAGCTCGTTTTGTTTAACTAATGTATCAGTGAATGTTACTACTTCCTTTCAATCGCTGTTATACAGCGTTATTGTGTTAAAATTATTATCATCGTGAACGAAAACATAATAATCTTTATATTTTGAATTTAGTAAAAACCTTCCATACCGTCATCCAATTTATAAGGTTTTCCTAATAATACATCATTTGAATTAAACATCTTAGGCATATACTTAAGGAAATCGAATTTAAAGTTCTTAGGCATTAAGTTGAAATTGTTTATTTTAGAGGTATCTCTAAAAAGTGTAATTTTGCTACTAATTTTAGGATTGTAAGATATTATTCTATGTTTAAATATCAATCTACAATCCTTAGGATCTATAGAATATCTTAAAGATAATACATTAGCCCTAAACGTGAAATAATCTATAAACTGAGACTCTGTTATATTTTTAGATATAATTATCTGGTTCGATATAGATATATAAGTCTTCTGCTTGTTACAATAAACAATAGGTAAAATAGCATAAACATATCCTTCCTTTATATGATTAGCAAGATACTCTTTAACCGGTGCTTTAAGATCTTCGGGAAGGATCGAATTATTTGAAACAATAATATATTCTGTCTTTCCGTATGAAAAATGGTTTAATAAACTCTTAACTTTAGAATGTAATATTATGTCTTTTACATTAAAACCTAGAGATTGAATTAAACTTAAATCAGAATTTTCTTCTGATGTTTCGGGTGTAGCAAGTATTTTTTCTGAAGAATAATACCTTTTTTGAATAAGCATATCGTAATTAACATATTTCAAGCCGATAAGGCTTTCATGCTTAACCATTCATTTTGGTGAACGGTTATAACTGGTTTCTGAAGAGTCTCAAACATTTAATAATATAACAATATATGCTAAATCAATAAATTTTGATATGAAATCTCTACATTTGGAAACTATCTCGCTATGAAGAGATAAGACATCTAACAAACGATCAGTGATATACACAAATCTACTAATAATAAACGAGTAAAAAAATTATTAATTTTCAACATATTTTATATAAATTTATAATGCCTACACAAATACCAACATACGGTATAAATTTAGGTTTAAAATTTAAAAGTATACGTTTTCAAGTCGAAACGCCTAAGGTTTATATATAATAGATTACGCTATGAAATAAATCTAACATATAATAATTGTTACAATAATACAGAGGATTATAGAAAGATATAGATAACATTACTAGTTTTAAACATACCCTGTCACAGAAATATGAACTATTATTATTATATTAACAGGACGCATCCCTTTATTATATAAATATATGTTGAAATTACGCTTTAATAACACGTGTAATTAATAGAATCTAAAGGTTAGAACTTTACGATCATTTTACAAGCTTGTAATATAATAAATATTACATATTATGCTACCTTTTTATCGCCATAGGGCGAACAATATTATTTATTATTAAAGTTATACTTAATTTTAGGGATACGATCGAATACCCACTTCCAGGTATGAAATAACCTCTTTATTAATCCTTTTAAAAGAAATACTTAGTATTAAAAGAATCCTTTTCCCGGAAAGATCACTAAATCTTTCTAAAGTTAGGTGTTAACCTTTATCCGCTACAAAGACGGGCTAACGCCCGTCTTTGCGATCAAGTTCAAGGAGATCTTACTAGGGCTGTGCCCTTTAAGAATTTAAGCAGCTATGCGAAGCATGTCTTACCGTCAAGTCCTTAATTATTACGTAGAACATTATACTTCTAAAGAATATAAATTACGGGGGCGACTCCTCTAGCCTAGGTATTGATTATTATCTCTAAGCAAACATATTTCTTCTAAGTACGGCCGATAGCCGGACATAAAGCATAGCTCCACTAAGCGCTCCGCTATGCTTTGCGATCATAGTTCTCTAACTATGATCTTACACGAGCAGATCCTTAAGAGCATGCAGCTGAAGTCTTACCGTCAAGAAAACCGGCAGAGCCAGGGCTACGCCCATAAAGGGGGGGCAAGCCCGCCTTTACGATCATAATTCTGGCGAATTATGATCTATAGCTAGCAAATCCTCCAGAATTCTAGCAGCGGCGCTCCGCTCTGTCTTAACGTCAAGAAAACCCGAAAAGTTCTTACCAAAGAATCAATACAAAAATCGGGTAGTATATATATTTTATAGTATGCCACCATTGAATTTTTACTTACTTTTATATATAAACAAACCTATTGAACAAATTAAATATATTTTAGAGGTTTTACAAGAAAATTGTAATTTAGCTTTTTATACCACACCCTTATGAGAAGATAGACATCTTCTCATATCTGGAAATAACTAGTACAGACGAAAAGACAGCTTAGTTCCTCTTTCAAAAAAAATAACAAAGATGCGCGACTACCTCCCCGAAAAAAAAAAAAAGAAAGATGTATAACGAATCTACTCTAATCGTCTATCTAAGTTATTAGTTATTCACCCAGATGAGGACGTAGGTCACCCTACAAGCACTTTTCCACAAAAAAAAACTTGACGCTAAGACAGGCGGAGCGACGCTGCTTGCTCTGAAAGAACTGCAAGAGTTACATCAAAATTGTTAACATATTTTGATCGCAAAGATCACAATCTTTGCTGGCTCTGCATACTAAATAATAAATAGAACATAAAACATAAGACAAGCTAAATGCGCAAACAGGCAAAGTTAACAGTTATATATAGAGTAATATGTAGTGAGTAGCTGCATACTATAATTTATTTGTTATTTTATATATTTTGGTTTATTATAACCTTAAGGATTTAAATGTTAACTTTGTGGAGGATTAAGAGTATATATACTTTCTAATTTTATATCGAGATTTTAGTAGTTGTTATATGAAACTTATATAACAAAATCCTAAGATATATATATCTCTGAAATTTAACATTCTTACGGGGGTGCACCCTTAGAGAATGAGTTCATTATGTCTTCATATTTATAATAATAATAAATATGTTGTTAGGCTGGCAATATAATAATTAGTTATTTTCTAGAGCCTGCAAGGCAATAATTTAATTTTATAGTTGATATACTTAAGAAGAACACTTAGGTGAAGAAAAAGTGGCTTGCATATTAGGACACAGGCTAATCAAAAATAAATTTATCGAGACCCTTGGAAAACAAGTAAAAGCCCTTATAATAAAAACATATGAAAAATTAACGCTACAATATTATATAGTATATATCTATGTTTTACATTGATATATTTACCTATTTCTATACATAACAGGCTATAGAATAGGATACAGTTTAGATTATTTAAAGACTTATATTATACACAATTTTAATAATATGAATAAATTTTATTGTAAACCAAGACATTTTTTAGTAATTGAAAGAAGAAAAAAAGAGAGTACTCTCACTCACCTAATAAAATAAACAAACCGGCTTTATTATCCCCATTTCTTTTAGAAATAAAAATATTCTAATAGAACATTCAGATGATTTGGTTACAGCGCAACAAATTATAGAAAAGAAATGAATAGAACTTAACTATGAGAAGCTTTAACATAGATAAAAAATTTAAGTAATAATAATAAGATAATTATAGAGGCTTGTGAAATATTAAATATATTTAAGGAAAAAGATCTTCTCAAGATACCCTATAAAATTGAAACCATATCTAATAGAAATAGAGTTTGTCTTCTTAGCTTTAGCTTTGTTAATTAATTACTATAAAAGAATAAACACCACAGCTATAGATATGTTAATAGGTACATATATAATAAAAAAAGATTTACTATAAATACTTCCATTTAAAAAAGTATGAAAATTTTGAAACATTCTGTAAAGAAATTAACATTGATGAAACCATCTTTTTAAAATTAGGTAATATCTATACAGCATTATTTACCTATCCAACAAATCAAATTTTGAAAATACACTTAATGAAAATAATACATATAACTTTAGTATTAAAGAAGAATATATTAAATTAATTAAAGATAATTTAGTAATTTCTCACAATCGCTTCCTATGGTATGTGAACCTCTTAAATGAACAAAAAGATAGTTTAGGTGGATTTTTAATAGAAAATCCTTACCATGAAAGTAAATTAATTACTGGTTCAGAATATCACTCCCATAAAATAAATGTTAATAATAGTATATATAAGGCAATCAATAAACTAAATTCACAAAAACTTAGTGTAAATAATATCTTGCTTGAATATCTAGATAATAAAGGTAAATATATACTAGATCATTATGAAAAAACAGATCAGATAAATATATAAATAGTTTATTTACAATAGATATAGCTAAAGTATATAAAGATATAGATATTTACTTAAATACTAATATAGATTGAAGAGGAAGAATTTACACTCATTCATTCTACTTAGATTATCAAGGTTCTGAAGTATCCTTAGCGTTAATAAATTTATGTAAAGAGAGTTTAACTGAAATAGGTAAATATTTCTTTTATATCTATGGAGCCAATGTGTATGGAGCTAAATTACCTAATAAATCATTTGAAGAAAAACATAAATGAACAGTTAACAATCTAGAAAACATATATTCAATGAATTCTGATTTTATATTAAAAGCAGAAAATCCTACATTATTTGCAGCCTTTTGTTTAAATATGATAGAAATATATAAAGATCCTAATTTTAAAGTAAATATGCCTATATTCTTAGATGCTACCTGTAATGGTGTACAACATTTAGCTGCTATGGTGCTAGATTTAGAATTAGCAGAATTTGTTAACCTAATTAGTGAAGATAAACATAATGACTTTTATAGTACATTACTACCTAATATTAATAAAGCTATTAATGAACATGGTTTAAATAATTTAAACGATTTCTGCTTTAAAGATATATTATTAACGAGAAAAGAAATAAAAAAAGCAGTTATGACAAAAACCTATAATGTTACAACATTTGGTATCTCTGAACAATTAAAAGCTATATTAGAATCTATAGAAAAAAATATAGAAATAACTAAAAACGATGTTACAAAAACATATAAAGTTTATGACTATAAAGTACCAGCAATGAATGAAGAAGGATATGTTATACTAGATGTCTATCAAATAGATCGTCTAGCAGATTTAATTAATAAAAATATATTTAATCAATATCCTATATTGAATGATATATATAACTATCTAACCCAGCTAATGAAGGTATATATTAAACTAGAAATACCTTTCACATGAACAACACCTAATGGTGTAGAATTAACACAAAAATATAATCTATCTGAAACACAGAAAGTTACAATTAATTTCCTAGGAAAAATAAAACAGCTATTTTAAGAAAATGAACTAAGGATGAAAATACTAGAAAAGCTATACAAGCTATAATACCTAATATTATTCATTCTCTAGATGCCTCTCATTTAAATCTAGTTATAAACAAATGAGATAAAGATATCCTTTCTATACATGATTGTTTCGGTACACACCCTAATGATATGGAGGATTTAGCTAATCTAGTTAGAATTATATTCGTAGATATTTACGGAAAAAATAATTTCTTAAAGAAACTTGATATAAAACTAAGAAAGATTAAAAAGATAATCATTATAAATAATTATTAATAAAGCCGGTTTGGAATCTATTTCTATTAAAAGAAAGAATAGAATGGAAAATATAACATTACCTATCCTACCTAAAAACGGTGGATTAAATATTAGTGATATTTTATATAAAGGAAAACATATGATTTCGTAACAAGTTAAGCTAATTAACTACGCTACTAAATACCTGGAATGGGAAATTTGACATTTTCCGTTTCAGGCAGTATGTTTTATTAAATGTTATCTCGCCTGAATAGGAAGAGTTTTAATCTTCCTATTCAGTTTTAGATTAATAAAAAAATAAAAGGAACAAGCTTTATTCGTAAGAGCATATATAAATAATTATTCTTTAATAACAATAGGTTTAGTAGCCACAAATTTATTGTTTTCATCATAGATATTATCTCTCTTTAAAGATGTAATATTTAGTGTATATTCTGTATTATTAATAATAATAGTTGAAGAATCTAAATTTCTACATCATTTAGTTTGAGATATAATACTATAATCTTTATTTAATGATTTTTCAATTCTATAAAGGAATAGAAGAACTGTAACCTTTAATTTTACAAATCTCTACTAGTTTATCCTTTAAAATACCTCCGTATACTTTAGGGGCTATACCTACAAATTCATCCATGATATATTCTAGTTTCATTTTACCTAACTCTAAAT
Organism: Meredithiella fracta; assembly: GCA_023677585.1. NCBI lineage: Eukaryota > Fungi > Ascomycota > Sordariomycetes > Microascales > Ceratocystidaceae > Meredithiella > Meredithiella fracta. The sequence goes on from JAGXCV010000011.1 coordinate 24,774, forward strand.
CATGAACAAGTTCATCAGGTAAAGTTATATGTTCTATTTTAATTCCATCGGTATCAATATATAAGATATGCTTACCATATAACATAATAAACATAGACATATGAACTCTAGCTTGAGCAGCTATAGCAGCCGAAACTATAACGGAACATTTTTAATATAGTTTAATTCTATATCTTGTTTAATAGTAATAAGTAATTTATCATCATCTAATGGTATAACATTAGTGATTTCTTCTTTAATATTATCTATTTCACTGCTATCAATAATTATAGCTAATTCAATCTCAGGGTTTAATCCGAATCTCCGTAAAGACTATTCATTAAAATTTTAGCTATATAATAAGATGTATCTCCCTTAGGTGATTCAGCTTTAATTTTATAAAGATCTAATATAAAATTATTAAATAGGTTATTTTCTCTGTAATATAACCTTCTAAATATTCAAATTCATATCCATATTTAGCTGCATTTTTAATTCTTCGCTATAATATCATCCAGTTCATTCTCCAAGAGGGAATACTGTTCTTATTCCTCCTGGTGTTTTTAATCTATAAGGTAAGAAAGGTTTATCTAAATCCAAAGGTGTTTTAACTCTAACTTTAAAGAAACCATGTGAAGGATCTTCTATCTTCATTTCTGAAGGTATTTGTAAACCATTACCTAAATTTTTAACTTGTATAATTTGACCTGCAGGTAAATCATAGTTATACATAATATAAGGAGTAAAGAGAATTAACGTCATAAGATTTTACATCTTTACCTTCTGGTTTATATAATTCTGTAATACCTCCGAAATAAGCTTGTTTTAAAATATAAAATATTTTTTTAAGCAAATGAGGATAATATCTTTTTCTAAATATTTAATTCTAAAAATTCTAAAAGCTAGGGAAGCTAAGGTATAACATTTTGTAATATCAGCCTTAAATAACTTATATATATTTTTTGGAATGTAATAAGTATATTATATAATGCAATACAATCTCTTTCACAGTAAATACTTAATTCTTTAATTAAATTTCAGTTATTACCGCCTTGATAATTAGTACAATAACTTTCATAATCTTCTTTAGTAAAATCTTTAGTGTTAGCTTTAGGAAATATTCGTATGAGGAACAGGACCTTCATAATTAATATCAAACTCCTTAGAGTTTAAATATAAAACAGGGAAGTCTAATTTACCTAAATCTAACTTAAAAGTCTTTGATAATTTAGCTAATGAATCCGGTAATAGTAATAAAGAGTCCTAAATGTAACTTTACATCATCTTTTAGCGGAAGATTGTCATTTCAAGTCTAATGAAAGTATTTTATTATCACGAAGCATAATATCTGTTTTACCTAATTTGGCTATAGTAGAGATTAAAAATACAGAGTCGAAATGTGAGAAATTATGAGCATAAACTTTATAACCATCATATTTACGTTGCATTATATATTTTATACCTTCTGTGATACCATCTTTTCAGTTATAAGGATCAATTATAATTTCCTTAGTTGTTTTACCGTCATATATTGTAAATAATATCGGTCTAAATTTCCCGTTTAATTCTATTGTTTCTAGGTCAATAGTCATTATCTTTGGTTTATCGAAATTAACAAAATCTTTACTGATAGGTTTTAAATATTCTGTTTTGATTGGTTTATAAACATTAAATACTTTACCTTCTTTAATAATATTTATTACTGTATTATCATTTCTTGTATAAACCCTTTCAAATGTAGTTAAATCCTTATTATTAGTTAAATTTTTATCTTTAATTGTCATAATAACAGCATTATTTACTGTAAATATAGCTTCATAGAAATCATCATTTATTTCTATATTAACTACCAGAATAGTACTTTTACCATCAACTATAACATTTTTAGTGTATGAAGCAACTTTGTAACTTGATGAAAAGTAATATCTTTAGATCAAGCTGTTAAATCCATAGTATAAGGAGTTTTTATATCTTTAATTATAAATTCTTTTTCATCATCCTTTTCATAAGATACTATATTATTAATTGTTTCTTCATTATCTGTTAAACTATGATACGTGTTTTCTTTTACCTTTGAGTAAGTAAATTCAAATATAATATTACAATTAGGTCTTTGTTTAGAATCAAATGTTTCTTTTTCTCATAATTCTGAAATTGCTACCATAAAATATTCATAAGTGAATATAGTAAAGAAAGTTGTATAAGTCTTAAAGAAACCCTTTATAGATAAATCTGTGTTTATTAATTTACTACATGATTTAATACTTCCATTAACTAACTGTATCTTTCACATAATTTTTATAAAAGTTTTATCTGGGTTAGTATTAGTAGATCTTAATAAAAGTCATAGTTTATTTAATTCTTCAAGTAATCATTGAGAAGTAATTACTGAATTACAAGTATCATCTTTAGTTCTATAACTAAATCAATTATTTTAGTATTTTTACTAAAGAGATATTTTATTATATAAATCTGTACAGAATGAATCTTCATTGTAAGCTGATAAGTAATATTTTACATTATATTCTGGAGATGTTATATAACCTTTAGAAGTACTAGTTTTATCTTTATCTATTAATGTTTGGAATAAAGGATCAACTAGAGAGTTTCAAAATAAATTATTCTCTGAATCCTCAGGCATTACTGTCCTTGGCTCTTTAAATGTAGAAAAGAGGAGCAGAAATTACTAAAAAATGTCTTGGTTTACAATAAAATTTATTCATATTATTAAAATTGCGTGTATAATATAAGTCTTTAAATAATCTAAACTGTATCTATTCTATAGCCTGTTATGTATAGAAATAGGTAAATATATCAATGTAAAAACATAGATATATACTATATAATATAGCGTTAATTTTTCATATGTTTTTATTATAAGGGCTTTTACTTGTTTTCCAAGGGTCTCGATAAATTTATTTTTGATTAGCCTGTGTCCTAATATGCAAGCCACTTTTTCTTCACCTAAGTGTTCTTCTTAAGTATATCAACTATAAAATTAAATTATTGCCTTGCAGGCTCTAGAAAATAACTAATTATTATATTGCCAGCCTAACAACATATTTATTATTATTATAAATATGAAGACATAATGAACCTACTCCCTCTAAGGGTGTACACCCCCATAGAATGTTGGGCCCCAGAGATATATATATCTTAGGATTTTGTTATATAAGTTTCATATAACAACTACTAAAATCTCGATATAAAATTAGAAAGTATATATACTCTTAATCCTCCACAAAGTTAACATTTAAATCCTTAAGGTTATAATAAACCAAAATATATAAAATAACAAATAAATTATAGTATGCAGCTACTCACTACATATTACTCTATATATAACCGTTAACTTTGCCCGTTTGCGCATTTAGCTTGTCTTATGTTTTATGTTCTATTTATTATTTAGTAAGGGCAGAGCCAGCAAAGATTGTGATCTTTGCGATCAAAATATGTTAACAATTTTGATGTAACTCTTGCAGTTCTTTCAGAGCAAGCAGCGTCGCTCCGCTCTGTCTTAGCGTCAAGTTTTTTTTTGTGGAAAAGTGCTTGTAGGGTGACCTACGTCCCTATCTGGGTGAATAACTAATAACTTAGATAGACGATTAGAGTAGATTCGTTATACATCTTTCTTTTTTTTCAGGGAGGTAGTCGCGCATCTTTGTTATTTTTTGAAAGAGGAACTAAGCTGTCTTTTCGTCTGTACTAGTTATTTCCAGATATGAGAAGATGTCTATCTTCTCATAAGGGTGTGGTATAAACTAAATTACAATTTTCTTGTAAAACCTCTAAAAATATATTTCTCTAATTTGTTCAATAGGTTTGTTTATATATAAGTAAGTAAAAATAACAAAGATGCGCGACTACCTCCCCGAAAAAAAAAAAAAAGAAAAATGTATAACGATCTACTCTAATCGTCTATCTAAGTTATTAGTTATTCACCCAGATGAGGACGTAAGTCACCCTAAAGCACTACAAAAAAAACTTGACGCTAAGACAGGCGGACGACGCTGCTTGCTCTGAAAGAACTGCAAGAGTTACATCAAAATTGTTAACATATTTGATCGCAAAGATCACAATCTTTGCTGGCTCTGCCTTACTAAATAATAAATAGAACATAAAACATAAGACAAGCTAAATGCGCAAACAGGCATTAACGGTTTATATATAGAGTAATATGTAGTGAGTAGCTGCATACTATAATTTATTTATTTATATATTTTGGTTTATTATATTAAGGATTTAAATGTTAACTTTGTGGAGGATTAAAGTATATATACTTTCTAATTTTATATCGAGATTTTAGTAGTTGTTATATGAAACTTATATAACAAAATCTAAGATATATATATATCTCTGAGGCCCAACATTCTTGAAGTGTACACCCTTAGAGGGAGTAGGTTCATTATGTCTTCATATTTATAATAATAATAAATATATATTTGTTAGGCTGGCAATATAATAATTAGTTATTTTCTAGAGCCTGCAAAGGCAATAATTAATTTTATAGTTGATATACTTAAGAAGAACATTAGGTGAAGAAAAAAGTGGCTTGCATATTAGGACACAGGCTAATCAAAATAAATTTATCGAGACCCTTGGAAAACAAGTAAAAGCCCTTATAATAAAAACATATGAAAAAATTAACTAATATTATATAGTATATATCTATGTTTTACATTGACCTATTTCTATACATAACAGGCTATAGAATAGGATACAGTTTAGATTATTTAAAGACTTATATTATACACGCAATTTTAATAATATGAATAAATTTTATTGTAAACCAAGACATTTTTTAGTAATTTCGCTCCTCTTTTCTCTACATTTAAGAGCCAAGGACAGTAATGCCTGAGATTCAGAGAATAATTTATTTTGAAACTCTCTAGTTGATCCTTTATTCCAAACATTAATAGATAAAGATAAAACTAGTACTTCTAAGGTTATATAACATCTCAGAATATGTAAAATATTACTTATCAGCTTACAATGAAGATTCACTTCGTACAGATTTATATAATAAAAATATCTCTTTAGTAAAAATACTAAAATAATTGATTTAGTTATAGAACTAAAGATGATACTTGTAATTCAGTAATTACTTCTCAATGATTACTTGAAGAATTAAATAAACTATGACTTTTATTAAGATCTACTAATACTAACCCAGATAAAACTTTTATAAAAATTATGTGAAAGATACAGTTAGTTAATGGAAGTATTAAATCATGTAGTAAATTAATAAACACAGATTTATCTATAAAGGGTTTCTTTAAGACTTATACAACTTTCTTTACTATATTCACTTATGAATATTTTATGGTAGCAATTTCAGAATTATGAGAAAAAGAAACATTTGATTCTAAACAAAGACCTAATTGTAATATTATATTTGAATTTACTTACTCAAAGGTAAAAGAAAACACGTATCATAGTTTAACAGATAATGAAGAAACAATTAATAATATAGTATCTTATGAAAAGGATGATGAAAAAGAATTTATAATTAAAGATATAAAAACTCCTTATACTATGGATTTAACAGCTTGATCTAAAGATATTACTTTCTCATCAAGTTACAAAATTGCTTCACACTAAAAATGTTATAGTTGATGGTAAAAGTACTATTCTGGTAGTTAATATAGAAATAAATGATGATTTCTATGAAGCTATATTTACAGTAAATAATGCTGTTATTATGACAATTAAAGATAAAATTTAACTAATAATAAGGATTTAACTACATTTGAAAGGGTTTATACAAGAAATGATAATACAGTAATAAATATTATTAAGAAGGTAAAGTATTTAATGTTTATAAACCAATCAAAACAGAATATTTAAAACCTATCAGTAAAGATTTTGTTAATTTCGATAAACCAAAGATAATGACTATTGACCTAGAAACAATAGAATTAAACGGGAAATTTAGACCGATATTATTTACAATATGACGGTAAAACAACTAAGGAAATTATAATTGATCCTTATAGCTGAAAAGATGGTATCAAAAGGTATAAAATATATAATGCAACGTAAATATGATGATTTAAAGTTTATGCTCATAATTTCACATTTCGACTCTGT